>UESW01001586.1:157821-237426 GCA_900491605.1 Calamus simplicifolius | reverse complement strand
GTCGCCGATCTCGGACGGATTGCAACTGTCCGAGATAGGTCGTGGCCGATCGGGATCACGGCTTGGATCGATCGCAACCGTCGGATCTTTGCCGATCGTCATCGCACGCGATGGTCGCAATGTCAAATGCGACGTCCCCGACGTCGCAATTTTTTAAATAAATTTATGTAATTAAAAATTTTATAAAATAATTGCGACGCCATTTTCGTCGCAATTATTAACATTAATTATAAATATTATCATTTATAAATATTAACAAATTATTGCGACGCCTTAGCGATTTAAAAAAATAAACAAATATTGCGACAAATATATGCGTCGCAATCCATATAGCTATTATTAAAATACATATAATTAAAATATTGCGACGCAATTTATCGCAATTATTATAATAAATTTAAATATTTTCATTTAAAAATATTTAAAAAATAATTGCGACGCACTGCTTGCGTCGCAATATTGTAATAAGTTTTTATTTTAATCAATTTAAATTATTAAAAAAATATTGCGACGCCTTAGCGACGCAATTATTAGAAAATAAAAATATTTTTCCCGCCAGATGATGGCGCCAATTTAGCGACGCTTAGCGACGCATTTATTGGCGTCGCTATGTTTTCAGAAAATTATTATAAACATATTAACGATGGATTAGCGACGCCTAGTGCGTCGCTAAGACAAAAAAAAAAAAATTGCGACGCAATTTTGGCGTCGCTAATTACCTATATTTAAGCCCCCTTTCTCCTTTCCTCCTTCCCGTCTTGACCTAGCCGCCGCCGTGAGCTCGCTCTCCGGCGCATCCCCGTCCTCCGGCTACCCGGCGATCTCATCCGACTCCGGCATCTCACCAAGGTTAGCCCCAATAATCTAAAAAAATTTTTTTTTTTTGATTTCCCTACGGCCACGGCCGCTGTGGCCGTCTTCTCCGTGGCCGTCTTCTCCGGCCACGGCCGCTGCCGTGGCCGGCAGTGGCCTGGCCACGGTGGCCAGGCCACTGTACAAAAAAAAATTTTTTTTTTAACAGGGGGGAGGGGGGAAACCCCCCCCCCCCCCCTTTTTTTCTTGTCCGGCCACGGCCGGCCGTGGCCGGGCCACGGCCGCTGCCGTGGCCGGCAGTGGCCTGGCCACGGTGGCCAGGCCACTGTAAAAAAAAAAAATTTTTTTTTTTAACAGGGGGGAGGGGAGGAAACCCCCCCCCCCCCTTTTTTTCTTGTCCGGCCACGGCCGTGGCCGCGGCCGGACAAGGCGGCCACGGCCGCTGCCGTGGCCGTCTTCCGGCCACGGCCGCTGCCGTGGCCGGCAGTGGCCTGGCCACGGTGGCCAAAAAAAAAAATTTTTTTTTTTAACAGGGGGGAGGGGAGGAAACCCCCCCCCCCTTTTTTCTTGTCCGGCCACGGCCGTGGCCGCGGCCGGACAAGGCGGCCACGGCCGCTGCCGTGGCCGTCTTCTCCGGCCACGGCCGCTGCCGTGGCCGGCAGTGGCCTGGCCACGGTGGCCAGGCCACTGTGACAAAAAAAAAAAATTTTTTAACAGGGGGGGGGGGGGGGGAAACCCCCCCGCCCCCCCTTTCTTTTCTTGTCCGGCCACGGCCGCTGCCGTGGCCGGCAGTGGCCTGGCCACGGTGGCCAGGCCACTGTGACAAAAAAAAAAAAAAATTTCCTTAACAGGGGGGAGGGGGGAAACCCCCCCCTTTTTTCTTGTCCGGCCACGGCCGCTGCCGTGGCCGGCAGTGGCCTGGCCACGGTGGCCAGGCCACTGTCACAAAAAAAAAAAAATTTTTGGGGGGGATAGACTGTTTGTTATGTCTTGATTATTCAATAATATTTGTAATGCTAGATTATTATAATTTACATAATATTTATGCAATAATTAATTTAAGCAGAATGTTTATGACAATAGTATTTGTGCATTTATACTCATTTACATTTGTTATGTCTTGATTATTTATATTCTGCTGCAAACTTAATGATGCATTACATTTTGAAATGCTAAATAAAATGTTTTGTTGTAATATTATTTAATTTCCAGCAACAAATTACTAGTTTCAATGATTTACATTTAGTATTCGCAAACATTTGTATTTGACACAATAATCTTAAAAAGTTAGTGATTACATGTATAATTCACAAGAAGTTAAGAATAACAAGCATAAGTTCGATTGTCTTCGGACTTCCATAATCACAGCACTTTAACCTTTAGACCCGTTTGAGAATTTGTAAGCCTTAGTCTTGCAAATTCTCAAATTGTCCTGGTGGACAGTTTGGGAATATTTCTTGTGACATGTTAGTCTGCTAGTAATTATCGTGGGGTGACACGATTAAACATAAAGGTTTTTTAAAATTTAACTTTTTTTTATAAGTGTTAAATTCTTACATAGTCAATCATTAATCGTAATTTAATTGTGTGAATCTTTAGTATTTTCAGTATGAGGGGCAGAGGTAGATCTACCGACGACAGATTGGGTGAGCAGAGACGTAGTTTGGATCCTGCGACATCAGATCACATGAGCGTCGGAGATGGAGAGTTTGGATCTCCAGCAGAGGCGCAGCCTTCGATCTCTGCAGCAGTATTACCATCCAGCCGATCGGCACAGACCTCCGAGAGTTCTTCCACCATCGGCCGCACTGTACTTAGACTTGATGCTCAGGGGATGTAAGTATATACTAATTAAAAATATTTGTTTATGTTTTTAAGTCATTACTTATAAACTTGCATTTTTTTAACAGATTCATTGAGCAGCATCATGTATCCAGCCACATCAGCGCCGTTTTTCAGAGGCGTGCAGATCCCAGTGGCTACGATTGGCGCCACGTATCTCCAGCCACGAGGGAGTTTTATTTTTCTGAGTTTCAGGTAAACTTATTAAATACAATTTATCAGTGATATAAAATTCTTTAAACTTAATAAATTCAGAAACTAACTGTTTATTTTAATGCAGAAAAAGTTTACGTGGGATCCTGCCAGCCATGATGCCATTAGGGCAGCATGGGAGGCTCTGACGCGACGCCGATACTCCGACATGCTTCATCGTTGGAGGTCATCGGGTCAGCGTCCTGCGCACGTGCCAGAGGGTATTTGGCACGAGTGGCAGCAGGCCTGGGAGTCCGATGGCTGGCGCAGGAGGTCCGCATCAGCCAGCACGAACCGCCGATCTGAGAAGGGCGGTCCTGGCACGGGTCTCTCCCGTCATACTTCGGGCTCCATTTCGATTCAGGAGCACAGACGGCGTATGGTAAGAAAACATAAATATTTTAATTACTATTTTAGTTATTTACAAATATTTTATTAATATCATTTTTTTTATTGTTATAGTCTGAGCAGGAGGGCGGAGATCCTGGTGAGTTTCGTCTATTCAGGGCGACACACACCAGGAGGGACGGCTCCTGGGTCGACACACGATCACGGGAGGTTGCGGTAAGAAATTAGATTTATGTAGTATCTGTTTAATTTCTAAAATTTTATTTCAAGAAATTTATTAACTCATTTATTGTTGATTTCATAATTTCAAGACACGAGTCGACGAGCTTCGCTCCAGGCATCGCAGGTCGACTCTACTGATGGGGAGACGCCCGTCGAACTCTCAGCAGAGGAGAGTCGACGTGTATTTTTGGAGGCTGTTGGTGCCCAGCCACGAGACCGCAGGGTCTATGGTCTGGGCACTAGAGCTTCTACATTTTTTCCCCATCAGGCCTCCAGCTCGCGAGTTCCTGCTGATCTTCCTCCCGAGCGTTTACAGGAGCTTCGCAGATCTATTGCAGAGGAGATTCGCCAGGAGGTCGAGCAGGATTTTGAGGATCGTATGCGAGGCCGGGATCAGGAGGTTGCAGACATGCGAGATGAGATGCATTATTTGCGGGATATGGTTAGCCGCTTGTCGCAGAGTCTTCAGCCTCCACAGCCTCCACGTGATCGTTCAGATTCTTGATGTATTTTTTTTTTTTTTTATGTTGTAAAAACTTCAAAATTTTAATATATAAATTATTTTTTGAAATATATTATTGTTTGGATTGAGTGAAAAATGTTTGTATCAATATTTAGATTTAGCGAAATTGAATTAACCGTTTTAATTTTTAATCATTTAAATATTTTTAAAATAAAATTTAGATGCATTAGCGACTGATATTGGATCGCTAATATTTTTAAAATATTATTATTAAATATTGCAACGCAATGACCTGGCATCGCAATAATTTAAAAATAAATTTAATAGCGATGCATTAGCGACTAAATTGAGTCGCTATTTTATCTTAAAAATTTTTAATAAATATTGCAATGCAATTACCTTGCGTCGCAATATTTTAAAATAATTTTTATTTGCGACGCATTAGCGACTCAAATTGCGTCGCTATTATACCAAAATTATTATTATTAAATATTACGACGCAGCTAGATGAGTCGCAATATTGCGACCCAATTAGTGCATCGTAATATTTAATAATAATTTTTTTTATTTTAAAAATTAATTTTAAATATTGCGATGCAATTTAGTGTGTCGCAATATTTAATAATAATTTTTTTTTAAATTTATTTTTAAATTTAGCGATGCATTTGCATGCGTCGCAATATTGCGATGCAATGTGGCGTCGCAAGAGCGTCGCAGAGAGTCGCAATATTGCGACGCAATTGCGACAAAAGGGTATTGCGACGGACAGTTGAGCGATGCCCTCGTTGCGTCGCTATTGCATCGCAATAGCATGTTTAGCGACGCAATTGCGACGCATTTGGGCATCGCAATATTTTAATTTTCTTGTAGTGAATGATCTTTAGGTCTATCAACTAAGGACCATACATTATTCCTAGTAAATTGATTTAATTCCTCTTGCATATCTAACATCCAATTACTATCTTTTTCAGCTTCTTCAGTAGTTTTGGGTTCTATATGAGATATAAATGTAAGATGATTATTGATATTTCTCATTGATGATCTAGTTCTTACACCTTGAGATGGATCACCTATAATCAATTTCTTTGGATGACCATAGGCATATCTCCAATCTCTAGGAAGATCTACCTCATTATGATTAGTATCAATAACATCAACTCTAGGAGAATCATCATCTTTAGCTTCTTGTTCATGATCTGAAGATACATCTATATTTAATTTTTCAATATCTCTCTCAAGCAAATTTGTATCTTCCTCATCATCAATCTTTTCTGAACTTAGATGCTAAAGACTCATCAAAAACTACATGAATAGATTCTTCTACAATTAAGTTCCTCTTGTTAAATACTCTATAGGCTTTGCTGGATGTTGAATATCCTAAGAATATGCCTTCATCAGATTTGCATCAAACTTTCCAAGGTTGTCTTTAACATTATTATGAATAAAACATCTACAACCAAATGCATGAAAATAACCTATGTTTGGTTTCCTATTATGCCATAATTCATAGGGAGTTTTCTGAAGAATTGGTTTAATTAGGGCTCTATTTAAGATGTAACATGCCGTGTTTATAGCTTCCGCCCAGAAGTACTTTGGGAGTTGGATTTCACATAGTATGGCATGGGCCATGTCTTCTAAAGACCTATTCTTTCTTTCTACAACTCTGTTTTGTTGGGGTGTCCTAGGTGTAGAGAAATTATGATGAATGTCATTTTCAATACAAAAATTTTTAAATAGATGATTTTCAAATTCTGTGCCATGATCACTTCTAAGAGACACTACGGTGCTATTTTTCTCATTTGTGACTTTCTTAAAGAATTTTAGAAATATCGAGAAAGTCTCATCCTTGTGAGCCAAAAATAATACCCAAGTGAATCTAGCTAGAATAATCATCTACTATCACAAGACCATATTTCTTTTCTCCTAGACTAGTGGTTCTAGTAGGTCCAAAAAGGTCCATGTGAAGTAGTTCAAGTGGCCTAGAAGTGGAATCAATATTTTTAGATTTGAAAGAATTTCTAGTTTATTTTCCAATTTGACATGCATCAAAAATTCTGTTATTTTCAAAATCTAACTTTGGAAGTTCTTTAACTAAATCCATTTTAATTAATTTTAAAATTAGGTGTGTGCTTGCATGACCTAATCTACGATGTCATAACCATCCAATCTCATTTACATTAGCATTATCAGCAACTAAGCAATGATTACTAGTAGACAAATTGTCAAATTCAATTAAGCATACATTGTCATTTCTATTTCCAACAAATATAATGCTATTATCTATGGGATTAGAAACAGTGCAAATAGAAGATTCAAAGGAAACTTTGAAACCTTTATCATACAATTGGCTAATGCTAATTAAATTATGCTTTAAACCAACAACATATAAAATATTTTCTATAGAAGTGGATGGAGTTATTTGAATTTTACCGAGGCCCATAATTTGACCTTTTCCATTGTCTCCAAAAGTAGCAACTCCTCTTTTATCTTCAGGGATTATGAATTGATCCTTATCACCCATCATGTGCCTTGAGCAGCCACTATCAAGATACCACTTTCGTTTTGATCCTTTGGCCGCAAGACACTCCTGTAAGATAATCAAGTCTTATGTTTAGGTACCCAAGCTTTCTTGGGTCCTTCATGGTTAGTAGCAACAAAAATTATTCCTTTTGGAACCCATATTTTCTTTCCTTTAATATTTAAATTTTTATTAGTTTTTATAAAATTACATTTATAAGATTTATGACCTTTCTTGTTGTAATGATAACATGAAACATCATTCTTGATTGTTTCTTAATGAAGAAATTGTTTACAAATTTTGTTTCATGTGAGGTCTATAACCTAATCCGGCTTCATCAAAAAATGCTCTTTGATTACTTAAAAGTAAAGTTAATTTTTCTGAGCTATATGTAAATTTATCAACAATATTTTTATACTTATCAACTTCTTTCTTTAAATTAATATTTTCATTGGAAATTGATTCTTTTCCTTTTAGAAACCTTCCTTTTCAGCTTTTAAATCTTTAATTTCAAGAGTTAATTCATTCTTTTCTTTAAGAAAATTTAAATTTTCAATTTTCAAAGATTTGTTTATTCTTTTTCAAAATTTTGAAGTCACCAACTAATTCATTAAATGCCTCATATAGTTCATCAAATGTAAAATCATGAGTTTCAGAACTTACCTCATCGTCGTTTTTCATAAAGCAAATGTTTGTAACTTCTTTTTGTTCCTCCTCGGATGAGGATTCTTCGCTATCACTCCATGTTGCAACATACGCCTTCTTCTGCTTCTTGTAACCCTTCTTTAATTGAGGACACTCATATCTGAAATGCCCCGGCTTCTTACACTCATAACATGTTAAGGGTTCTTTTTCTTTTTCTTTGTCCTTCTCTTTGTCCTTTTCTCCTTCCATTTTTGTTTCATACCTTTTCTTATGGAAGGGTCTCCTTCTTTGCATAAATTTCTTAAATTTCCTTGCAAGGAGAGCTGTTTCATCATCATCATCATCATCACTGCTGCTTTCTTCAATTTCTGCAGCCTTAAGAGCTATGGTTCTCTTCTTTTTGACATCTTCCTCTTGATGTTGCTTCATTGTTAGTTCATGTGTCATCAATGATCCAAGTAGCTCCTCCAAAGGTAGAGCATTTAAGTCTTTAGCTTCTTGGATTGCAGTCACCTTGGCTTCCCATGATCTTGGAAGAGACATAAGAATTTTGCGCACCAATTCAGAGTTAGTATAGATCTTGCCAAGACTCTTCAAGCCATTCACAATATCAGTGAATCTAGTGTACATGCATGTGATTGATTCAGTTTGTTCCATGCTAAACAATTCATATTTATGCACTAAAATATTAATTTTAGATTCTTTAACTTGGTTAGTACCCTCATGGGTAACTTCTAATCTATCCCAAATTTCTTTTACGGAAATGCAAGTAGAAATGCGATTAAATTCATTAGCATCCAAAGAACAGTACAAAACATTCATGGCTTTAGCGTTGAGCTGAGCCAACTTCTTATCATGTTCATCCCATTCCATTTCTGGCTTAGGTATCACCATGTTGTCTACTCTTATTGTGGGTGTGTGAGGACCATTTACTATGATGCCCCATAGTTCATAGTCAAGTGCTTGAATAAAAATTTTCATTCTAGCTTTTCAATAACCATAATTTGTACCATTAAATAAAGGAGGTCGATTAGTGGATTGACCTTCTAAAAAAGATGATCCAACTTGAGCTGCCATTTGGATCTTTGACTCTTGATCGTTAGATCAAATTTAAATGAGCACAAGCTCTGATACCAACTGTTGGCCCAGATGGTAACCAAGAGGGGGGGGGGGGGTGAATTGGGTTCTTTAAAAATTTTAACTCTTTGAAAATATTTAGATTGATATGAAGGTGCTTGAGTGAACTAAACTAATTAAAGTTAAGCACAAATAAGGATGATAGAGAGAGAGATAAATGCATGGCAAATACAAAGTTTTTATAGTGGTTCGGTGTATCCAACACCTACGTCCACTCCCAAGCAACACTTGGGTCCACACTATAATCCCACCGATTACAGTCGAGTTTTTTACAAGCTCACAACTCTAACTTGTTGTTTTACCCGGGATCACAATGAACTCAGCCAGTTTTTCTCCGAGCTCACCAGCACACAACCCAAACCCAAGCTAACTTTAGCTTGACCCGAGGTAAACTACCTCCACTAATTCAATCCTCCTGATTGAATTAGCAAATAATAATTTAAAAATAAAGTTTACAATTAATACAAGATAGCTCCTCAAATGAGCAAATATTCAAATTAAATAAGCAAGGATTAGAAGAGCCTATTTTTGGAAGCAATATGAGGTTGAGCTTTTCTTCTTTTCTTCTTTTCCTCCTCTCTTCTGAATAGATGAATGAAAATTGAACTTCGATTCTTGAATCCAGGCTTGTTGAAGAGAAGCTTGAAAATTTGGGGCTTTTGGTCACTTCTTCAAAACTTTTGGAAATCTTTCGATTTTTGATCTTTGAAGGGTATGGATTTCTCTTGAATCTCTCTTCAAATAATGGGTGTGCACTCAGAGATTTTTCTTTGAAATTTCTCTCTTTTTCACTGAGTATTTTTCTTGATTTTTCAGTCTTATTTTCAAACGGACGGTTTCCTCTTTTTATAGATCTCTTATTCCAAGATTAGGTGAGAAAAGTAGCTGTTACAAGGTACCTAGATTGCTTCTACACACAAAGAAATATAGCCGTTAGAGATTAGGTGAAAAAATATTACTGTTAGAGTCCGTTCTGACATTTGAAAATCCATTCCTGACAGGTTGGAGTTTGCTCCAACTTTCCATGTGTCGGCTCCAACTCGAGTTTCTAAAAATAGTAAATAAAAAGTTGTTGGGGAGTCCGCTCCGAAAAGTGATGTGTCGGCTTGTCGCATTTAGGTGTCGGCTCCCGAAACCGAGGGTGTCGACTCCGACGATGTCCAAAAAATATGCTCTCTGTTCTCAGGTTAGAGTCCGCTCCAGAAATCACAGGTGTCGGCTCCTGAACTTCAGGTGTTGGCTCCCGAACTCAAGGTGTCGGCTCCAAAAACTGACGCAGAAAGCACTTCTCTGTATCTCAGGTTAGAGTCGGCTCCATAGTTTTAGGGGTCGACTCCAAACCGTGCCGAAATTCTGATACGCTCTGAAGTCGGCTTCAGACACAGTGGGTGCCGGCTCCAAGTTCTGAACTTAAATATATTCTATTGAAATTCAATTCAAAACTGATTCAAACTTGTTTTAATATGATTTTTGGATAAATACTCGATCTTAACTCCTGAAACACTCGTCAAATCTATCAGAAACATAATGAATATTCTCATGGCTTTTGTTAATCATCAAAATCAATAATTGGGTAAATAATTCATCAATAATTTCCCAACAAGTATATATGTTGATTAAGTCTAAAACTATGTGATAGATTTGGAGCAGAAAAGCATTTGTCAAGTTGCCTTTTCTAGGATTTTATCATGATTTAAGTGATTAAATAATTATAATCCTATGATGCTATCAATGTTACTTGATTTTGTGTATTGACTATTTTGCATATTGATATTGATTTATTATTATTCATGATGAAACGATGTAAAATCTTGGCCTAATGACTTGATGTATATGAATAATAAAGAAATAATGAAAACTGAATGAGAAAAAAGAAAATTGAATCAGTTAGACATTATGAAATATTTAATTCATTGAAAATAATTCAAAGCGATTATATCCAACCATCAAACATTTCCTTCCAAAGTCTTTAATCAACATCATGCAACACATATGATAGATGCCAGTACTACATACCTTTTAGTTGATAGAACGACTTTGTGCACTGCCTTCGGTGCACGAAGCTATGCACCAAGGCATGCCATTGGCCGTGCGCCCGTGCGGGCACGCGTGCCACGGCCCATCGTGGCATGCCCTGCATGCATGCCCGTGCGGGCACGCATGCTACAGCCCATTCATGGCATGCTCTGCACGCGCGCCCGCATAGGCGCGCGACCAATGGCGCACCCTAGTGCGTGCTTCCTGCATCGAAGACGGTGCAGAAAGACTTTTCCTTAGTTGATTGAAATGTCTTGCCTATCATTAGAAAACTCCTCAAATTTCATGTTGGAAAATATCTTTTCATCTTGCAAAGAATATCCTTCCTAGAAATTTAAATACATAAATAAAGTAAAAAACAAAAGATCAAACCAGGATCAAGGCGTGTTAAACACTGCCATAAGGATCAGATTTTTGCCCTTTCGTGCAGGTTGTTGGCAATCTATCCCCAAGGTACAATAACTCGGCTCGATCCGATCCTCTTACTACGAGCATGATCGTGTGGAGGTGCAAACCCAATGGTTATGCCCAATAAAAATCAATTATAATAATAAAAATAATATAATAAAAGATAAATAATTCTGATTATTCATACTTTCTTAGCCTATTTATAGGTTCGACCCATAAAAGCTCCAACGTCTGTCCATAATGGTCTTAAAGGCCTAGCTGTTAGCTCCTAATTACGTCAGAAATGACTTATAAAATAAATTGTTTGAACCGTTTCTAAACGTTGATGACCCACTTCGCTAGCTAGTATTTTTTTTTTAACTTTTTCTTTGCTCGTGGACTTTTTTTTTTTTTTTTTAACTTTTTCCAACATTTCATACACCTTTCTTTCCTGCAAATATCTTAAAATTCTATGCAAGGTGGCGTTAGACCCAAGTTTCTTCTACAAGAACCTACACATGCTATTGATGATGAAATAATTCCACCTTCCATTCCTCCCACTCGCCTTGAAAGTGATCCTTCTCAACGCAAATTGCTCCACCATTCCCACTATTCAGTGCAGAATATAATCTAGCATCTCAAGCTCCTGTGCATACTCAATAATTTCTTTTGAGGTCCAAATAATAGATGAAATATATTCTTTCTCCTCCATATTGTGCTTCTCCATATAATCAAACTGGACTACACTTGTGTACAGACTTTGAGACAATTTGGCGAGAAGAATGCTCCTTTGGAAGGCAACTGACCTCACTAGTAAAGCTACTCGTAGTTGTAACTTTGTGGAGATTGAGACTGCCTATATGTTGCAGATAATGCTGAACAATTAGCAAAATTCTATGAATCAAAACATTGCAAAAGAAGCATATCCTTGGGACGCTTCAATCCTACATGGCTTCAAACTTATTCTACTCCTTCCATATGTCTAAGATGGCCTGATCATCGAGAAGCTTGAAATCTCAACGTTGTGCGGTGAGTAACACCAATCTTAAAGCAACAGAGTTGTTATATAATTCTTCTAGGGCCCAAATATTTTCAAATAGAAAATAATGATAGATATATAAGAATGAAAATCCATATATGATGCAAGATTATAGACAAGTATCCACCATCCATCCATCCATATATACATAAATATAGATGCGCATATACAGCATATATGTATGCATGCATGTATACACACTTATTATTTTTATGCATGCATTTATGCATATCAGGAATGCATCTATAGCAAATATTCTTCCATGGAAAAAACAATCAATTACTTTATTTGTCACAGATAATCTTTCTCGTCTTACCCCTATATTTTAGAATGAGAACAAAGAAACAGAATCAACTAAAAATCATGTAACAACAAATCATTCATTACAATTCAAACTAGTTATACATCCAGCCATTAAATACTTCCTTGCATGGATTTCAATCACTCACTTCATCCAATTAAAAAAGTGTAATGCTAATTTTACGTAATGTGACAAACTTCTTAACCTAGCCCATCTTTTAGATGATTGAATAAACCTTGCAATCCTCACGAAACTCTTCAAATCTCATATACCATACCCACTTGTAAGATCTTGCCATGGGGAATTCTAAGTGTGGCAACATTAGACCTAAAGTTCTCTGCAAGAACCTGTATAAGTAATCAATGAGGAAATGTTTCCACCACCCATTCCTTTCCCTCACCTTGAGTATGATCCTTCCTAACACAAAAATTGCTCCACGGTTCATTGCAGAATCTAATATCTCAGTCTCTTGAACATTCTCAGCAATTTCTTTCAAGGCTAAAACAACCAATGCAATGTATTATTCTCCCTCCATGCTGTGCTTGTCCATATAGCCATACTGGACTAAGCACCTGTATACACCTTTTCGGCCCAATTTGGCTACAAGAAACGTTCCTCAGGGAGGACTGATCTCACTGGGAGTGTTCTCACAGTGACAAACTATTAGTAGAATTAACAGCTAGTCAAGGGAGCAGAAATGATAGATTCCAAGGCTGATTTGGTGCTCAGAAATGGCAGATTCCAAGGCTGATTTGATATGCAAAAATGACAGATTTTATGACTAATTTGGCGAGCCAAAGGACCAGTTAAGCGGAAGTTTTGAATTTAAATTTTGAAATTCAAATTGGCTAACTAAGGGCGCATCAAGGGAGAATTGTTTAGGTAGAAAATCAGCATCATTGCCATAAGTGTAGAGTATATTATATATATGCATAGAATTGATAGATATTTATTCTTACCTTACATAATCATGTGTATCTTATGTAATGGCTGATTTTTAGCCTTGTAATTAGTCCGATAACTTTATATAAAGTGAGCAACCCTCACAAGAAGGGTATTGAGAACAAAACCTAAATTTGACATAGTATCAGAGCCACAAATTATTTTCGTAGTTTTCTCTTGGCGTGTTTGAATTCTTGATTTCTTGAGGGTTTCTTGGTGACCATAAATTATTTTCGTGGTTTTCTCTTGGCTTGTTTGAATTCTTGATTTCTTGAGAGTTTCTTGGTGACTGTCGGATCTTGTTTTTTTTTTCTGTTGCTTGGTAGCAGTCGATAGATTCTGAAGAGTAACTGTTGTGATTTCTCTGCTCTGTTAATTTTTTTATTATGTCTGGAAAAAATTCTATTATTCGCCTTAATGGCAAGAACTACACCAGTTGGGAATTTCAGTTCAGGATGTTTGTGAAAGGGAAGGAGTTATGGGGTCATTTGGATGGGTCTTCTAAGGCTCCAACTGATTCCAAGGAGCTTAGTTTATGGGAAAGCAAGGATGCTAAAATTGCTTCCTGGCTACTCAGCTCTGTTGAACCTCATATGGTCAATAATCTTCGTAGGTTCACTACTGTTAAGGAAATGTGGGATTACCTTTGGCAAATTTATTATCAAAATAATTCTGCCCGAAAGTTTCAATTGGAGTTAGACATTGAAAACTATTGCCAGAGGAATCTTTCTATTGAGCAATTTTATTCTGGTTTTATTAATTTATGGAGTGATTATTCTGGATTGGTGCATTCTCAGGTTCCAAAAGAAGCTTTGGAACCACTACAAGCGGTTCATTCTGAGAGCTAGTGGGATCAATTCTTGATGAAGCTCAGACCCGAGTTTGAAAGTGCACGAGCTGGGTTAATCAATCGCACACCTGTCCTCTCTTTGGAGGATTGCTTGGGTGAACTCTTGCGTGAAGAACAACGTCTTGCCTCATAGCTTGGCCTTGATCAAAACACTGGTGGTTCTGAGATGGTTAATATGGCATACGCTGCTCAAGACAAAGGACGATCTAGATCTCCACCATAATGTTATAGTTGCAAGGAAATTGGGCATATTGCAAAATATTGCAACAAGAAATTCTACAATTATTGCAAGAAGGAGGGTTATATTCTTAAGGATTGTCGTATACGCTCTCAGAATAAATCTGCTCCTATTTTTCATACTGCTGTTCACTCTACTTCTGTGCCTATGTCTTCCACTCTGCCCACAGTTCCAAGTTCTTCTTCCAACATTACGCCCGAGCAGGTTCAACAGATGATTATTTCTGCCCTTTCTGCTCTTGGTCTCCAAGGTAAGAAACATCTCCTTCCTTCTCCTTGGTTAATTGACTCTGCAGCTTCCAATCACATGACTGGAAGTTTGGCAGCTTTACAAGATGTTTGTAAGTATGATGGTCAGCAACATATTCAGATTGCAGATGGCAGTACTCTTCCCATTACTGCAGTTGAAAATCTGGGGTCTTTCTTTACTGATGTTTTGTGTCTCCTAACTTATCTGCCAATCTCATTTCTGTTGGACAATTAGTAGAAGATAATTATTCTATTCATTTTGATCTTTCTGATTGTCGTGTGCAGGATCAAGCGTCGGGACAGAAGATAGCGAAGGGGCCTAAAGTGGGACATCTTTTTCCTCTTCAGTCATTTTTCGTTTCTCGTTCAAATTTTATTGGTTGTTCTGCTATTGCTAATAATAATAGCCATCTTTGGCATAAGAAATTGGGTCATCCTAACTCTGTAATTTTGACACATCTTATGAAACATGGTTATTTGAGTAATACAAATGAGTTTTCTTCCTTGCCTTTTGATTGTGCTCCTTGTAAACTAGGAAAAAAAGCATACCTTTTCCTTTGCAAGGTAGTCGTGCTTCTACATGGTTTGATATTATTCATTCTGATGTTTGGGGTATGAGTCTTGTTCTTTCTCATGCTCAATACCGATATTTTGTGACATTTATTGATGATTACAGTCGTTTCATGTGGGTCTATTTTCTTCGTTCTAAAGCTGATGTGTTTTCAACCTTCAAAACTTTTGTTGCCTATGTAGAAACTCAATTTTCTACCTGTATTAAGATCTTCCGTTCAGATTCTGGGGGAGAAAACATGTCTCATGATTTTCAATCTTTTCTCCAACAGAAGGGTATTCTTTCTCAACGTTCGTGTCCTTACACCCCTCAACAAAATAGCATCGCCGAGCGTAAGAATAGACATCTTTTAGATATTGTTCGTACATTGATGCTTGAATCTTCTGTACCTTCTAGATTTTGGGTAGAAGCATTATCTACAGCTATATATTTGATTAATCGTCTACCTTCTCCTACCTTGCATCTTGATTCTCCATATTCTCGTTTGTTTGGTATTTCTCCTAATTATAATTATTTGCATGTATTTGGTTGCATTTGTTTTGTTCATTTACCTCCCATTGAACGTCACAAGCTTTCTGCCCAATCTGTTCAGTGTGCTTTTCTTCGTTATAGTAACTCTCATAAAGGATTTGTGTGTTATGATGCGGATGCTAACAAGCTTCGTATTTCTCGCAATGTGATTTTCTTTGAAAATCAATATTTCTTTCCATCTCGTACTAATCTTGTTTCTCCCTCTATTTCACTTCCTACATTTGATGATGTATCTCATACTCCTTCTAAGCTCGATATCGTGTATCAGCGACGTCGCCCACTGCCTCTTCCTTCCTCTGAACCGCCACCTGATCCTGTCTTGCATGAGCCACGATAATCTACTAGGATTTCCCGGCCCCCAGATTGGTATGGTTTTTCTTCTTCGGCTCTTCAGGCTACTCTTGATACTACTTTTGTGCCTAAGTCTTATTCTCAGGCTTCTACTCAAGAGTGTTGGCGCCAAGCTATGCAGGATGAAATTCAGGCTCTTCAGGATAATCACACTTGGGACATCGTCCCTTGTCCTACTGGAGTTAAACTTATTGGGTGTAAATGGGTCTACACCATCAAGCTATGTGCTAATGGATCTATTGAAAGATATAAAGCTCGTCTAGTAGCACTCGGGAATAGACAGGAGTATGGGCTTGATTATGAGGAAACAGTCGCTCCCGTTGCCAAAATGACTACTATCCGCACTATCATGGCCATTGCTGTTTCGAAAGGATGGTCGCTTCACCAGATGGATGTGAAGAATGCATTTCTACATGATGATCTGAAGGAAGAAATATTTATGTCTCCTTCTCCTGGCTTGTTTCCTTCCTCTTCTGTTGAGGTTTATCGCTTAAAGCGATCTCTGTATGGTTTGAAGCAGGCACCGTGGGCATGGTTTGAGAAGTTTCGTACTACTCTACTGGATTTCACTTTTTCTCAGAGTCAGTATGACTCCTCTCTATTCTTTCGCAAGACTAGCCTTGGGATTGTTATACTTCTTATGTATGTCGATGATATTGTGATTACTGGATCTGATCTCAGTTAATTGAGCAACTCCAACAGCGTCTCAAATCTTCATTTCATATGAAAAATCTTGGTCCACTGAGGTATTTTCTTGGACTGGAGGTTCACCATTGCCCAAATGGCATGCTCTTACATCAGCATAAGTACACCCAATAACTTCTTTCTTTAGCAGGCCTTCAAGACGCAAATTCGGTTCTTACACCTATAGAGGTCAATTTAAAATTGCGTCAGGCGGATGGTGATCCCTTATCTGATCCTTCAATGTATCGACAGCTGGTGGGCAGTTTGAATTATTTGACCATTACTCGACCTGATATTTCGTTTGCTGTTTAGCAGGTCAGTCAGTTTATGCAGGCTCCTTGCTAGATACATTTGGCCGCTGTCCGTCGTCTTCTTCGATATCTCAAAGGGACATCTGGTCGTGGCTTATTTTTTTCCTCTGAAAATTCTTTACAGTTGAAGGGTTTTAGTGATTCCGACTGGGCTGGTTGTGTGGATACTCATCGTTCTGTTACGGGTTGGTGTATGTTTCTTGGCAACGCCCTCATTTCTTGGAAGAGTAAGAAGCAGGCTCATGTATCGAAGTCATCCACCGAGTCTGAATATCGGGCTATGTCGTCTGCTTGTTCTGAAATTATATGGCTTCGAGGGTTGTTAGGCGAACTTAGTGTTCCACAGCTTACTCCTACTCCTCTTCATGCTGATAATACCAGTGCTATTCAAATTGCTGCCAATCCTGTTTTTCATTAGCGCACCAAACATATTGAAGTGGATTGTCATTCCATTCGTGAAGCTTTTGCTCATAAGGAGATTACTCTTCCACACATTTCTACTGAACAACAAACTACTGATGTCTTCACCAAGGCTCTCTCTCATCCCCGACATCAGTTCTTAATTGACAAATTCATGCTTCTCAATCGCCCAGCATCAATTTGAGGGGGGATATTAGTAGAATTAACAGCTAGTCAAGGGAGCAGAAATGGTAGATTCCAAGGCTGATTTGGTGCTCAGAAATGACAGATTTCAAGGCTGATTTGATATGCAAAAATGATAGATTTCATGACTAATTTGGCGAGCCAAAGGACCAGTTAAGCGGAAGTTTTGAATTTAAATTTTGAAATTCAAATTGGCTAACTAAGGGCGCATCAAGGGAGAATTGTTTAGGTAGAAAATCAGCATCATTGCCATAAGTGTAGAGTATATTGTATATATGCATAGAATTGATAGATATTTATTCTTACCTTACATAATCATGTGTATCTTATGTAATGGCTGATTTTTAGCCTTGTAATTAGTCCGACAACTTTATATAAAGTGAGCAACCCTCACAAGAAGGGTATTGAGAACAAAACTTAAATTTGACACAAACACCATAACTTCTCGAAGACTACCTATATGTTGCACATAATGCCGCACAATTGGAGGAATTCCATTGATCAGATCAGTGCAAAAGAAGCATATCCCTGGGACCCGAGCGCTACGTTCTACCATTTGATCAAATTCAAACCTATCCATCTTGTTTACTGCCTCATACTTGCTCTTCTTGCTCCTCCCATATGTCCAGGATAGCATGATCACTAAGGTAGTGTTTGAAATAGGGGATAAGAGGGGATATCCAAGGGGATATCCCCTCTTATTCCCAAAAGCCATAACTATAAGGGATAGCAGAGAATAAAGTTAACCAAAGGGATAATATATGGTTAACCATGGGATATCCCCTCAATTTATTCCCTAGAAAATGTAGGAATAGCTGGTTATCCCTCCAAATAAGAGTAAAAAAAAAAGGTTACCCTATGGATTTATCTTTTTGCATTTGATATGGTCAATGGGATAGCCAAGGGATATATCTAGGGATAGCCAGGGGATAAACTCTATCCCGTACACTTATCCATGGATAATATTTTTCCTATCAAACACTACCTAAGAAGAAGGCTGTAATTGCAAACGGAACCCACCACCTTGTGGAACCTTGTTGAGCAAGGAGGTCATATAAACACTTTCAATGCTGATGAAGACCATGAGAAAAAATAATACAAAAAAAATGTTGGTGTTCCAAATAACCAACATCACAACAGCCATGATAAATGTTGTGATGAGCATCACCCATATCACTGCAACTCCTGCATAAAGCAAGAATCATATGCTAATTAGAGGGAAATAAATGACAAAGTATCCTTAGTTTTTTTTTTTTTCCCCCTTCCCTTCCCATGGGTGTGCAAATGCCAAACGATCAATATGGAACATTAAGATGCTAGATATATAAGGTCTACTTACCAAATGCATTTCCTATCTCTGGACCACCCTTGAATCCTACAGTTATCAAGATGCACGCAACCATCAGAAAGTAGTTCACTTCAGGGGAGTAGACTTGGCCTTCATGCTTGTCTGAGGTGTGTATCATGGTCACTCGAGGGAAGCAACCAAGCGCAATAGATTGCTGATGATGGAGAAACTTGCTGATATCAGTGACTGACTCGCAACGATGGCAGCAAGGGTAGCCACCACAAACATTGGCCAGAATACGGGTCCAGGCACAGAGCTATAGAATGCGGTGCTAATCTTATCAGGGTTCTTGATAAAAAACGCGGCTTCACCAGCATAGGTAAGGATCAGTGCAGGATAAATGAAGATTGAGAAAGCCAGCTGTAGACAAATTATCAAGTTTAGCTGGTCAGAAGATATGGTAGTCCCTATGCAAGTCTATGAGATGATCATAACTAACAGTTCACCTGAATTGAACGCTTGTTGAAATGACCCAAGTCAGCAAACAAAGCTTCAGCACCTGTTTATCAATTCAGAATTACATAAAACATTCCCAGTGCCGAACATTTCTTTTAGGTCACAAAACTGCATCAATACTGACCTGTATTGCTGTCAAATTCATTGTTCAAAATTTTTCTCAGCATAGGTATCTAGTATGTTTCAATTCATGCACAACTAACTATCACTACAACAAATATACTGTTTATAGTTGTGAGAAAGGATAAATAGGTTCTTTTATACAATACAAAAATACCCTTGAAAATAGCTATTTATGTCTATTAAAAAAAATTAAAAGAGTTCTTTTTTCAAAAAATAGAATAGATATAATATCCTTTTAAAATAGTGTTTAGGAGCAATTTCATAAAACATGTGGTGGGCTATAGGTGATCAATCACATGTCCTGTATTTTGTTGCAAGTCGGCCCACCATGGACCATGTTGTCCCTAAAAAAGTCTTTGCGCATGTGGTCACGTGTGCGCTAAGACTATTTTTATCCTTTTTGCACCGTATGTATGCCACACCTGCGTGCAGTGCATGCATTTCTGCCTACACCGCGCATGATGCAGAAAGAGTTATGCTATTGTCCCATTTATCATGTTTGGACCATGCCAACCCACTGCATGGGCCGGCAGGGGGCTCAATATGGCTTGCTTTTTTTTTATGTCTGATTAGATTGTGACATTGATTATCTAGCTTATTTGATATCTTCACTTGATGTCTAATTTTGATACAATTAGTAGTTTACCTTTCACATAGTTTGGGCACCTCTTTTAATACAATTATTAGTATACCTTCTATAAAGCTTGGCCCAAGACTTTGACGAACATCTTTTGATGCAATTCAATCAGGAGAAACACCAACTGAGTGAGTGAGAGAGAGAGAGAGAGATGAACTAGATACTTTTGAATAGAAAGAAATGATAGATATCTTAAAAATTATATGTGATTTATAATACATACATAATATATATTATGTGATATTTGATTTACTAAGCATAAAAAGCAATAGTAGGAAAATGAGACAAAAAAAAAAAAGGGATTGGAGAGAATCTTTGACTTGAGATATTGTGATCAAGAAATGGATGAATGCTATAATAGCAAGTTCTCATGCTATTCTTTCAGACACACAAGAATTTATACAGGTTCTTATATGAATGATTTAAATTAAAAATATTATGCAAATAATGAAGCCACAAAATTAGGAGAAAAAACCATCAACTTTGATGATGTCATTTCTTTTTTTGGTATCAAGTACTCACAAAATATTCAAGAAAATAATTAATTGTTCTCTTTTTTATGCCATTTATAATTAAACTTTTTCTATGTTTCTTTTCAACAAAGGGGAAAAAAAAATACCAAACCGTATAGTTATCAAATCATATTATAGAATTTTTTTTCAGCATAAGAAGCTAGTGTATTTCATACACCTATTAATATGAGTTTATTTAACTTGTACTGATAAACACGCACCAAAATGCTTTGTAATAGTAAACAAAAAAAAACTTAATTACTCTTTTTTCCCATGCCACTTAAAGCCAAACTTTTACTCTTTTCTTTTCAACAAATAGAAAACTGGTGATACTAAATCATATAGTTGTCAAATTCATCGTGCAGAATTTTTTTCAATATAAGAATCTAGCATGTTTCATACACCACTATAAATTTACCGAAATGGTGCTTGGCATAGAAGTACAAAATCCTCCGTAACATGGTAAACATGATGATTTAATCACAACAACTTCATGAATTTATTTAATTGATTTAGGTATCTAATTATACTAGAACATATACACTTTTGATCTTCATCCTTTTTTATTTCTTTATTCTTTCAAGCACTTTTTTCTTGCTTATTGAACTATTAATCTTTGCAATTCAGATGCTCTATTTTAGTTATAACCGTGAAGAACTGAGAGTGTTTGCCTTTGTGATAGATGTGTCATATTTTTTTAATGTTTGATGACTCAATAATAAAATATATATTGTTGTCCCTTTATTCCCTAGGTTAAGAATTTTGGTCTCTCGCCAATCTCTTAAGCAATCTACCCTTTTTTTTGATACAAGTGGGTAATCATACCAACCTAGTACGAGTCAGCCCCGATAAGTTAGAAAATAGAAGCTGTTTAAGTACAATAGGACAAGGGTCTTCCTGTTTCCAAAACCAAAAGCCAAAGAGATGGGCCACAGAGGCTACCACCCAATCGGCCGCCGAGTTGGCTTTCCGATAAACATAATGGAACTAAAATCTGTAGACATCCCGTAGGATAGACCAAACATCTAGAAGTAGAGGGTTGATTAGAGAATAACCATAACAATCCCATCAGAGCCAGCGTATAACAGTGAGAGAGTCCCCTCAATAAAAAGACTCTGAGCATGAAGGATCCGTGTAGCATAGAAATGCCAACCCACGCTGCATAAAGTTCCGCCATAGGGACAAAGGAGTCAAGGAGGTCAATTCCTTCCACAGCCAGCATAGCTCCATCATCTCCTCGTATAACAAATGCTATGCCAGCTAATCTACCCTGCACACTTCCATTGAAGTTAATTTTAACAAACCCCAGGAGGGCTCCCAAGTGATAAAAATCGTCTGCCGGTTCTCTACCGAAGTAGCAGGAGAACCCCAGTGACCAAAGCTGTTAAAATTATAAGCAGTGCAATGGAGTATGTATTCAACAGAAAAGGATAAGGCTTTTTGAACAATCCTCTGTGGGGAGATGGAGTCTTCGATAAAAATAATCTGATTCTATGATAACCAAATCTGGAGCGCTGTGGCTGCCCAAATGAAGCCATGTTGCTGGTTATCCCTCCTTATGTCTCTCAAGAAAGAGGTCTGCCATGATGTTGTACCTCCTTCCTAGGATGGTATCCCACTATATGCCAAATACGTCTTGCTCTAGGGTAATCGAAGATGACATGATCAGTAGTCTCATCATTCTGGCTACACAAAGGGCAAGTAGCTTGAATGGATAGTCCCCTACCTGAGAGTAAAGAGCAAGTAGGGAGACAGTTCCACACAAGCTTCCATATGAAGAGATAAACCCTAGGATGGATGGAAAACTTCTATATCTATGCTGTATCCATCATATGCTGAAGCTGAGACCTAAAGATCTTCACAAGATCCCTGGTTGGAGCCCTAGAGAGACATGATCTCCTCCATAATCTGGTGTCCTCAGCATGGCCCGGTACGAGTGAAATAGAAAAAATTCGGTGAGCAAGCTCCTCACAAAAAAACTGGGACACCGTGAGAAGATGCTAGGAGGAGAGATCCTAAGAGATCATATCATAGACTCTCATATGGCTTGGAACATTAGTATGATAAAAGTAAGCCAGTGAGAGAGTGGGAGCTCCGCAATCCACGTATTTTGGACAACATCCACTGACGAGCCATTTCCAATCATCCATGTGATATTGTCTAAGATAGCCAGCGCATGACTGCACCCCTCCTTTCAGAAAAAAGAATAACCTCAGAAGGATTGAAAATTCATATCAGAAGTCCACTCACCATATCTAGCATGCATAAATGAACTCCAAAAGCAGTCTGGATCAAGAAGGAACCGCGAGGCGTGTCTAGCAAGCATAGCCTCTCTCCTCACAGTTAGACTGATACCAAGGCCTCCTTCAGAGATCAGCATGCAAACAGTGTCCCATGCCTGTAAATGAATGCCTTGACCATCCTGCATCGAGGCCCAGAGGAAGTCTCAAACATCTTTCTATCCTTCTTAGAAAAGTAATCGGATAGCAACATTGGATAGTAGATGAAGAGAAAGGGACGTTAGAACCGAGCATAGGAGGGTTATTCTCGCCATCATAGATAATCCTATTACCTGCTAGCCATCGATATGATCACGGACTCGATGCTCAAGCTCAGAGTAATCAGAGCATCATGGCCGTCTACTGGTGATAGGGATCCCCAAATACGGATAGTCAGTCCGCTTGAGTAAAGATGCCAAAAGTATGGAAGATGGCTTCTCTCATTGTATTGGGAGTTTGGGCTAAAGCATACTATAGACTTTTGAAGGTTGACCTTTTGCCTGAAGCCTGACAATACTCCAGTACAATAGCAACATAAGTGGTCGCATTGTGAACATTAGCCTGGCCCAACAAGATGCAGTCATCACAAAAAGGAGATGAGATACCAATGACCCATCCGAACCCGTCATGAAAGGGGCAATGCGAAGATCCTGCTGTGCCTGGTATAGTGCGCATGATAAATCATCGGCAGCAAGGATGAACAGGAAGGAAAAAAGCAAGCATTCTTGGCGCAAACCCATAGCAGAGTGGAAGAAATCAGTCTGGTAACCATTAATAATGAGCGAGAAAGATGGCCTATGGATAAAGCCATAATCCAATCAATAAAAAGACCATCGAACCCAAATTCAAGAAGAGTACAATGCAGAAAATCCCAACTCAATCTATTATAAGCTCACTCCATGTCAAGCTTAACAGCCATAAGACATTGACAGCCATAGGATCTATGAAGATCATGCATAAATTCTTGGGCTATGAGGACATTATCCAAAATGCTGCACCCTTTGATAAAAGCTCCATGTTCCACAGAGATAATACGAGGTATCACATCCCTCAATAGATTAACTAGGAGTCGGAACAGACCTTGTACAATATAGTACAGAGACTGATGGGCCGATAGTGTAGAGGGGTGGAAACATCCATGCGTTTGGGTACAAGAGTGATAAGAGTTCGATTCTATTAAGCAGGAATACTTTTAGAATGGAAAGCACTCAGGATGGCCTGCACAACATCGTGACCCATAATGTTCCAATATGACCGGATGAAAAAGAGTGAAAAACCATCAGGCCCAAGATCCTATAAAGCCGATCGAATCTAGTCCCCAGAGATTGGTTTGATAAGAAGGTGATTCTCATCTGCAGAGACCTTCTTAGAATACATGACGGAGTGGACAGGGAACCCATCACTCGTATGCTCAGATCATCTAGACTGAAAGAAGTGAGAAAGATGGTCCCTTATGACTTGGATGTCTTCCTGGTAATGCCCTTCCTCATCAATAATCCTCCGAATCCTATTGGCAGCACGTTGCTTCAGGGTGGCCTGATGAAAAAATTTGATATTTCGATCTCCGTCATGAACCCACTGTATCCGAAACCTCTGCCTCCAGTAAGTCTCCTATTGCTGTAATAGTGAATGGTGGAAGGCTAGCATAGCTCTGAGAGCATTAAGGTAAGAATTAGATAGACAACCTTCAGTATCCCCTCTGATCTGAAGAGTAACGATATCAGCTTCTACCTGCTCAACTTTTCTAACTAGGTCCCCCACCTTCCATCTGTTTCATCTAAAAATCCGGCACCTTGCTAACTCAAGACGTCTAGAAAGCCTGTACGTAGCACTACCTCTCACAGGCAGGCGCCAAACCTAAGAGATAATGGACTGAACCAAGGAATAAAAGGTCCAAAACTACTCAAATCAAAACTATTTCCGCTGCTGCGCATCCGCCTCCATAGATATTAAAATGGGACAGTGATCCGAGGCAATCCGAGGAAGATGATTAATAGTGGAGAATGGTAAATCTGAAGCCACTGAGCTATAGCCATAGCCCATCTAGTCTCTCCCAAACCCGTGCTGAACCCTGGCAATTATTGCATCAGGTGAACTGGGGACCCGAGAATCCCAAGTCTAACAGTCTGGTAGAGGAGATGAATGACCTAAACTTAGCTATCTCTGTGAACTAGTAAATTGTCTGCCCCCTCTCTTTTCACTAGCCCCAATGATACAATTAAAGTCTCCAGCAATGAGGGATGGGTAACCCTTTTCAAGCAGAGAGAGACTCTTCGACCATAGAACACGCTTTCCCAAAAATCAGTGCTAGCATAAGCACCCAATAAAAGCCAGGGTCGGATATCCCCTCAGAGATAACAAGAGCAACCTGCTGGTTGCATCGGTGAAGAGCATCTACTCGGATATTGCCAGAGAGCCAAAATACCTTCAGATAGACCTGTAGACTCTACTGCATATGAAGACCACGATCTGACAACCTATCTCCAAAACCAAACTAAATTGTCTTCCGATGATCGGGTTTCCAACAAAATACATATATCAAAGTTATGAAGATGCATCAATCTCCTAAACGAGGAGCGAAACAAGGGTTTTCGGGCTCCTCTAACGTTCCAAATAAGAACCTTCATATTAAGGTTGGGGGGATGGGCCCCAGCCTTATCCTCCATCATCTCAATATCAGGTAGGCAGTTGGAGATCGAGATGCCTTCATCAGGGTTCAGTCTATAACAATCCATCAGATGGGTATATCCCTAACTTCTGCATGCTCATCCACCGAGGGGGGCGGGGCATAATCTGCATATCCTGACCCTGTCTCGAGAAAACTTCCTTTATGCAGGATATAATCGACTCATGGCTTTGTCTATCCTGCTGATTTAGCTGATCATATACACTCATCTCCCCCTCAAAAGTCACAACCTGGCTACGAGTGGACTCAACACCCTTGGTAACTTGGATAGCATTGTCCTGGCTTGAGTCTGTGGGTGCTGAGAATATGAATTTGTCTTGTACTCTTTTTATTCCGAATGAAATTATTTTTTCTTTTCTTTTATTATTTTTAGTGGTAACTTCCTTTATGCAGGATATAATTGACTCATGGCTTCATCTATCCTGCTGATTTAGCTGATCATATACACTCATCTCCCCCCTCAAAAGTTACAACCCGGCTATGGGTGGACTCAACACCCTTGGTAACCTGGATAGCATTGTCCCGACTTGAGTCCGTGGGTGCTGAGAATATGAATTTGTCCTATACCCTTTTTATTCCAGATGAAATTTTTTTTTTCTTTTATTATTTTTAGTGATGACTAGCTGAGATTGAGTCTTCGAAGGCCTAGCATCTTTGATGGACCGGGATGAGCATCCTTACCAAGGCCATTCATCTTAACCCAGCAAGGCAAAAGGTTGCTTAACTTCACTGCTCACTGTGTGAGCTGCAGACCCCTTCTCAGCTTCCTTACCAGTGAGCCCGGCACACCCTTTGTCCACCGGCACACCCGTGGACTCCCCCGGCACGCCCTTCTCAGTCCTTTTAGCCAACTTCAAACCCCGTCTTCTGAGCTGAAGCTGTATCAGGACCTTCTATTGTCGAGCTGATGTTCATCGACCGGCGGCGAGCAACCTTCGTCGGCTCTTGCCACCCATCCACCGAACGAGGATCAGAGCCAGGATTAGGATTGTGTTGCCTAGATACTTGTATCTCTGAATGGTATGTTTTTTTTGTGTCCTACTTTGTCCGTCTTCCTTGACTTTTGGAACCTTTGGCAGGGTATTTTGTGTGAAACCCAACCCTAGGTCAGGTCTTATAGACCAGGGAGAAGCCAGAGATCCTCTGTAAAAACAAACCCTAGGCATCAGTTTCATGGGCAATTGGGTGGCTGACGGACGGTTCAAAGAGAGGGGGGGGGGGGGGGGGGGGGGGCTGATGCCCTGTTTTGGCTGCCCTTGTTTGGCAGCATCCGATCGCCAGCCGGCCACACCGGTGCTGTTCGGGATAGTCAAAGTGAGGCACGCCTGGGAGAAAAGAGCCAGCCTTCCCACAGATCAAATCAGCATATAAGGAACGTAGGAATCTTGAATTCTTTCCCTGATTTCATCCCCTGTTTTACGAAGTCGTTGGCTTACGGCTGGTTCCGATGAGACCATGCATCCGATAAGAAGCTAGGAAGCCCTGGACGCCCAGTTCGTCGGAGTTTGCAATGGCGGTGTCGCACCATGATCGGTTTCTTGGTCTCCTAGGATCCAATCGAAGAACCAGCCGATGGGTTCTTGCCACCGTGCCATGTTAAAAAAAGGGGGCTGGCTGGTGCTGTCAAGGCCATGGCTGGGCTGTCACCAGTTGACCAGTCGACCATGGAGCGAGGCTCGCCCAGCTGGTCGGGGGTCAGGACCAAGAAAACGGGAATCAGGAAGGGAAACCATTCTTCGTTCTGGACCGAACCAATTTTTTTTTTTGGGATTGAACCGAATTAGTTTTCAGGTGGCTTCAGGTGAGGAATTTTAAATGGGTTAATTCTGAAAGAATTTACCTCAACCTAGGATCATGGTTATAACCATAGGTTGATTGAATAATAAATCATGATCTAGTTAGATCATGTGAAACATGTTTAATCTCAAATATTGGGTCCTGCAAATATTGATCTAGGAGGGAACTTCAGAGCTGGGTGATAACAAATTTTTCAGAGAATGTTTAAGTTAACAAAAACAAATAGGCTTGTATATGTTGCCGCGAAAATTCGCTCTCCAACTCGGGTGCGGTTTGACTTCGAATATGGACACCGATCTTTTGCCTGGATGGAACCTGCAAGACATTCACATAAAGAGTATTGGGATTGCCCTCTGCGGAAGACCCTTCGACGTTCAAGTCAGTGAAGATTCACAGCAAGCAGATATGGGAAGAAAGATATCATAGAAGAGTCCCTCAAGAAATGGCCATCCGAGAGCTCCAAGCTCTGCTTGAGCTTTAATGGAGTTTTTCAGTGAGTGTGAGCGTGTTTACAGATGTGATGACAGATAATCATCTGATTCCTTGGACGTATTACAGAGGGTTCAAAACCATCAAGATTTGAATCAGATTCGAATCAAGTTTGTTTTGAGGCCGATAGCATGATTAGTTAGAGAATCGACGGCTAGGAAGCTAGTTGATGCTTTTAGATTCGGTGATTTTATAGGCTCTAGCAAAGTTGTTAATTTCGTTTCGTTTTGGTCGAGGCGTTTCGTTTCGGTAGCTTATCCGAAAAGATAAGCACTACATTTCGTTTCGGAAGATTTTTCGGATTTTTTGGCCATTTCGGTGCGTTTCGGCATGTTTCGACCGTTTCGGTATATTTCGACCGTTTCGGCAAAATATGTTTCGGGGACCAATTTATAAATTATCAAATCTTTCAGAACCATTTTAATATATATATATATATATATATATAATATCAAAAAAAATCCTAGTTACCCTACCCCACGACCGCATCTCTTAAAAACTCAAACTTTTTATTTTTATATTTTTATTATTATTTATTATATATATATATATATATATATATATATATATATATATATCCAAACGAAGCACTGAAACGGTCCGATACCGAAATATTTCGTTTCATAAGCTAAACCGACTTCTATGATATTATTGGCCTAATCTTTTGCTCAAAGTTGTTAGGGGTCTATGCGGCTGGAATTTTGGTAAATCATCATGAATCTAAATTTTTCGCATCTGACCTTGATCGAGCGATCGGAACCGTTCATCGTATGGATAATTCATCGTAACGATTGGTGGTGAATGCACTTGAGCTAGGCACGAGATAGCTCAGTTCCACAGAGGTTCAGGTGTTCTTCGGTTTTATCGAGAAATAAGAGGATAGCTCGGGCCTGCCAAGGTATGAGAATGGTTCAGAATGATTTAGTCTGAGGGTAGCTCGGTCCGAGGATGCTTCGGTCTCATCGAGGTGCACCAGCTTTGTTATTTTCTAGATGTGACAGCAGGCTGATCAAAAATCAAAAGCGGTCTCGATCTTTTTGTCGTATGCACAAGTATTGGCGCAATAACAATTTTACCCCCCATTTGAATATATGATGATTAAGTCTAAAACTATGTGATAGATTTGGAACAAAAAGCATTTATCAAGTTGCCTTT
Source organism: Calamus simplicifolius (assembly GCA_900491605.1). Lineage (NCBI taxonomy): Eukaryota > Viridiplantae > Streptophyta > Magnoliopsida > Arecales > Arecaceae > Calamus > Calamus simplicifolius. The sequence goes on along the minus strand of UESW01001586.1, from coordinate 208,671 downwards.
TCTAGGATTTTATCATGATTTAAGCGATTAAATAATTATAATCCTATGATGCTTAACTTATTAATGTTACTTGATTTTGTGTATTGACTATTTTGCATCTTGATATTGATTTAGTATTATTCATGATGAAACGATGTAAAATCTTGGCCTAATGACTTGATGTATATGAATAATAAAGAAATAATGAAAACTGAATGAGAAAAAAGAAAATTGAATCGGTTAGACATTATGAAATATTTAATTCATTGAAAATAATTCAAAGCGACTATATCCAACCATCAAACATTTCCTTCCAAAGTCTTTAATCAACATCATGCAACATATATGATAGATGCCAGTACTACATACACCTTTTAGTTGATGGAACGACTTTGTGCACTACTTTCGATGCATGAAGCCATGCACTGGGGCTACCATTGGCAGCGCGCCCATGCGGGCATGCATGCCATACCCATTCGTGGCACGCTCGTAGAGGCGTACAGCCAATGGCGCATCCTAGTGCGCGCTTTCTGCATCGGAGACAGTGCATAAAGACTTTTCCTTAGTTGATTGAAATGTCTTGCCTATCATTAGAAAACTCCTCAAATTTCATGTTGGAAAATATATCTTTTCATCTTGCAAAGAATATCCTTCCTAGAAATTTAAATACATAAATAAATAAAAAATAAAAGATCAAATCATGATCGAGGCATGTTAAACACTGCCTCAGATTTTTGCTCTTTCGTGCAGGTTGTTAGCGATCTATCCTAAGGTACAACGATCCGGCTTGACCCGATTCTCCTACTACGAGCACGATCGTATGAAAGTGTAAACCCAATGGTTATGCCCAATAAAAGATCAATTGTAATAATAATAATAATAAAGATAAACAATTCTGATTATTCATACTTCCCTTAATCTGTCTATACGGCAAAAATGACTTACAAAAAATGTTGGCAACACCCACTGAACGTTCACGAACGAAACGCTCACGGGCGTTTCTTTTTCGTTTTTTTTTTTAAAAACTTTTTCCAACATTTCATATACCTTTCTTTCCTGCAAAGATCTTAAAATTCTATACAAGGTGACGTTAGACCCAAGTTTCTTCTACAAGAACCCACACAAGCTATTGATGATGAAATAATTCCACCTTCCATTCCTCCCACTCGCCTTGAAAGTGATCCTTCTCAACGCAAATTGCTCCACCATTCCCACCATTTAGTGCAGAATATAATCTAGCATCTCAAGCTCCTGTGCATTCTCAATAATCTCTTTGAGGTCCAAATAATAGATGAAATATATTCTTTCTCCTCCATATTGTGCTTCTCCATATAATCAAACTGGACTACACACTTGTGTACAGACTTTGAGACCAATTTGGCGAGAAGAATGCTCCTTTGGAAGGCGACTGACCTCACTAGTAAAGTTACTCGTAGTTGTAACTTTGTGGAGATTGAAACTGCCTATATGTTGCAGATAATGCTGAACAATTAGCAAAATTCTATGAATCAGAACATTGAAAAGAAGCATATCCTTGGGACGCTTCAATCCTACATGGCTTCACACTTATTCTACTCCTTCCAATGTCTAAGATGGCCTGATCATCGAGAAGCTTGAAATCTCAACGTTGTGCAGTGAGTAACACCAATCTTAAAGCAAGAGAGTTATATAATTCTTCTAGGGCCCAAATATTTTCAAATAGAAAATAATGATAGATATATAAGAATGAAAATGCATATATGAAGCAAGATTATAGACACGTATCCACCATCCATCCATCCATACATACATATGCATGTATGCATACACGCTCGTATTATTTTTATGCATGCATTTATGCATATCAGGAATGCATCTATAGTAAATATTCTTCCATGGAAAAAACAATCAATTACTTTATTTGTCACACATAATCTTTCTCATTCTTACCCCTATATTTTAGAATGAGAACAAAGAAACAGAATCAACTAAAAATTATGTAACACCAAATCATTCGTTACAATTCAAACTAGTTATACATTCCAGCCATTAAATACTTCCTTCCATGGCTTTCAATCACTCACTTCATCCAATTAAAAGAAGTGTAAGCTAATCCTCACGAAACTCTTCAAATCTCATATACCATACCAACTTGTAAGATCTTGCCATAGGGAATTCTAAGTGTGGCAACATTAGACCTAAAGTTCTTCTGCAAGAACCTGTATAAGTAATCAATGAGGAAATGTTTCCACCACCCATTCCTTTCACTCACCTTGAGTATGATCCTTCCTAACACAAAAATTGCTCCACTGTTCATTGCAGAATCTAATATCTCAGTCTCTTGAACATTCTCAGCAATTTCTTTCAAGGCTAAAACAACCGATGCAATGTATTCTTCTCCCTCCATGCTGTGCTTGTCCATATAGCCATACTGGACTAAGCACCTGTAAACACCTTTTGGGCCCAATTTGGCTACAAGAAAACGTTCCTCAGGGAGGACTGATCTCACTGGCAGTGTTCTCACAGTGACAAACACCATAACTTCTCGAAGACTACCTATATGTTGCACATAATGCCGCACAATTGGAGGAATTCCATTGATCAGATCAGTGCAAAAGAAGCATATCCCTGGGACCGAGCGCTGCGTTCTACCATTTGATCAAATTCAAACCTATCCATCTTGTTTACTGCCTCATACTTGCTCTTCTTGCTCCTCCCATATGTCCAGGATAGCGTGATCACTAAGAAGAAGGCTGTAATTGCAAAAGGAACCCACCCACCTTGTGGAACCTTGTTGAGCAAGGAGGTCATATAAACACCTTCAATGCTGATGAAGACCACGAGAAATAATAATACAAAAAAAATGTTGGTGTTCCAAATAACCAACATCACCACAGCCATGAGAAATGTTGTGATGAGCATCACCCATATCACTGCAACCCCTGCATAAAGCAAGAATCATATGCTAATTAGAGGGAAATAAATGACAAAGTATCCTTAGTTTTTTTTTTTCCCCTTCCCTTCCCTTCCCATGGGTGTGCAAATGCCAAATGCCAAACGATCAATATGGAACATTAAGATGCTAGATAAGGTCTACTTACCAAATGCATTTCCTATCTCTGGACCACCCTTGAATCCTACAGTTATCAAGATGCACGCAACCATCAGAAAGTAGTTCACTTCAGGGGAGTACACTTGGCCTTCATGCTTGTCTGAGGTGTGTATCATGGTCACTCGAGGGAAGCAACCAAGCGCAATAGATTGCCTGATGATGGAGAAACTTGCTGATATCAGTGCCTGACTCGCAACGATGGCAGCAAGGGTAGCCACCACAAACATTGGCCAGAATACGGGTCCAGGCACAGAGCTATAGAATGCGGTGCTAATCTTATCAGGGTTCTTGATCAAAAATGCGGCTTCACCAGCATAGGCAAGGATCAGTGCAGGATAAATGAAGATTGAGAAAGCCAGCTGTAGACAAATTATCAAGTTTAGCTGGTCAGAAGATATAGTAGTCCCTATGCAAGTCTATGAGATGATCATAACTAACAGTTCACCTGAATTGAACGCTTGTTGAAATGACCCAAGTCAGCAAACAAAGCTTCAGCACCTGTTTATCAATTCAGAATTACATAAAACATTCCCAGTGCCGAACATTTCTTTTAATTAGGTCACAAAACTGCATCAATACTGACCTGTAATGCAGAGTGCGATCGCACCCAGAAGCTCCCACCCCTTTTTATGGTTTCTTGCAAAGTAATAGTATATGTATTGGGGTAAGACTGCCTTGAGGACTGGAGGGTAAAATTTGATGATGTTATACACTCCAATGATTGCAGTGAATAAAAACCACAGAAGCATAATGGGGGAGAAAGATTTGCTAATTTTGCTCGTTCCAAATCTTTGAAAGAGGAAAAGAATGAGTAGGATTACCACCGAGACAATGACAACATGCTCTGCAACAAATAAAAACAAATAAATAAAAATGAAATAAATAAAAATAAAAACAGACTCATAGAGAGAGAGAGAGAAATCTTGCTTTGTGTAAACTTTGAGGATCTTGATTGGATTCCTTGGACAGCAGAAAGAACTGTACAAGGAGATGAAAAGGTTAAGATATTATGACCAAGAAATGGATGAATGCTATAATAGCAAGTTCTCGTGCTATTCTTCAAGAATTTGTACACATTCTTAACTGAATGATTTAAATTAAAAATATTATGCAAAATAATGAAGACACAAAGTTAGGAGAAAAAAGTCGTTGATTTTCTTCGCGTTAGGTAGTCATAAAATATTCAAGACAATAATTAATTGCCACTTTTTTCTGTGCCATTTATAACCAAACTTTTCTTTCTTTTCAATAAATAGATAGAAAAGAGAGGAGATACTAAGGGATATTGAATGTATTGCTGTCAAATTCATTGTTCAAAATTTTTCTCAGCATAGGAATCTAGTATATATGTTTCAATTCATGCACAACTAACTATATCAGTTTATTTAAACGGTGCTTGATGTGCACGCGCCAAAATTCTCTGTAATAATGTGAACAGGAAAATTTAATTAAATTCTCTCTTTTGGCATGCCATTTATAACCAGACTCTTACCATGTTTCTTTTCATCAAATAGAAAATAGATGGCATTAAATCATATAGCTGTCAAATTCATTTTGTATAATTTTTCTCAGCAACATAATAATCTAGTACGTTTCATACACCACTATCTATATTTGTTTATTTAAATTGTGCTTTGTATAAGTGTATCAAAATCCTCTGTGACATAGTAAACCAGAAGATTTAATCCCAAAATCTACATGAGTAGTTTATTTAATTGATATAGGTCCTTAACTATTTTAGACTAGTGGTTAAACTTTTGATCATTATTTTTCATTATTTTTATATTCCTTTAGAAAACTGAGAATGTCTGATTTAGTTATAGATGTGTCATATTTTTCCAATGTTTGATAACTCAGTAATGGAAAATGTATATTGTTGCAATTTTATTTCCTTAGACCAAGCACCTTGGTCTCTTAATTGCCAATCTCTTTAGCAATTTACCTTGTAACTGTCACACCCAAAAACCCGCCACCTAGGGTTTGGCTTGTGACACAGCTTTGCATACTTTCTAAGGGTTTGTCTCAGGGAAGCATGTGGCTATGTCACCATGTCATGAGCCAAGTCCTGGATGGCGGGTTTGGGGTGTGAGATTAACTTCGTTGTGCTGCTTAGATATACTTGTATCTACAACGTAGTTAAATAGGTAAATGCAAATGCCAACAGCCGGCTGTCTCTGATTTCATTTTAAGTTTCATGAAATGAAACTTGGTGGATCTGCCACGATTCAATTAGGAAAAATTAAATATACGCATGTAGACAGACCACCAAGAGAGGCTTTGCAGCCGAACTCTTTCTAACAATATATTTATGCTTGATTCAATGCATTTCCTCTCCCCCTCTTTTCCTTTTAACCATCTTTCTCTGAGCACATCAGAAAGGTAACATGCTTGCTTGCTTTCTTTTTTATTTTAACGTATATATGTATGTTGTGGTGGAATTAGCATTGTTCTTGTCTATCTTCTTTTCTCTATTATGAAAAGATTTACTTTATATATATATATATATATATATATATATATATATATATATCTGATGGAAAGTGAAGGCCAAGTGGCATCAACGACCAATATATTATTAAGTCTGGCTGGTTTTGAATTCAAGTTTAAAGCAATATTCAGTTTAAGATGTTAACTAAATTAGTTTGAGCTATTGCTGTACTTATTTGCACACAAGGATACCAATGCAGAGTAAAAATGAAATAAAATATGATTAGTACCTGATATCGCTGGAGTGAGAGCTCCATCACCAATTACCATGCAAGTTCCCAGCAATACTATGATGGTAATCAGAATCTGTGCTTTAGAGTTCTCCTCCAAGAATTTCAGTGCCTTACACTGCAATCCACTGCCTTTACTATAATATCTCAAGTTAATATCCGAATCCAACTTTGTACTTGGCATGATCATCTTGTCCTGGAAATGTATATGTTGACGCAACAAGGAATATAAAGCAAAAGTGCCACCTATGTCCAGTGAACAAAGTAAGGACGAGGCCGACCAAGTTCGCATATAAATTATAAATACAATTGATCTGGATCTACATAATATCATATATATAAATTTTCATACAACATTCTAAGGCTTCGCATGTTAGATTAGCCCTTTAATGTAAAATTGTTACAAAGGCGAAGAGTTGTTCTTTTCTTAATCTAGCCTACTATGCGAAAGGTAAAGAGCTAGATCTAGCTTAGTGTGCGAAAGGTGAAGGGCCATCCATTATTTCTTCTGCATGGGCAAAAGATGAAGGGCTACCAAATCGGATGTTAATGGTTCAAAAGTTTAAGCCATTAACATTAAGCCGTGGTATTAAAAGAAATTAAAGTCATTAATTTGTGTTTGATGAAAATACCAATTGAATGTTATAAATATAAATAATTAGTCCTCTCTCTGTCTGATAAAGTTAGCAAGAATCCATCGTTATCTGCTATGAAAGGAATGATGTTAAGGGAGAAACTAGTTATTTTGTAGAAGAGGCTGTCAAAATCTGAAGAGGTTATTAAAATCTAATCAGATTCAAGTTCAAGTCTACATATTATCATGATGAACTCCGCATCAGGTAAATACTATTATGATGAATTCCGCATCTGGTAAGTATTTTATATGTAATTTTATGCAACAAATTATTTATTGAAGATCCTATTTAGCTAACAAGTAGTATCAGAGCCAAGGTTCTAAAATAAATAATTTGTTCGTATATTATGATTGATTAATTTTTCATCAAAATGAATTGACGATGAATATTTAATCTTTTAAGTTATGATTAATTGTATTATTGGCCATTAATCTATTCCATAAAAAGGTTCATCGCCAGGAAAAACTGATCATGTTACGAATTAATAGCATGCATCGATTAGATCATTGTATTATACTAGTATGTATGGAAAAACTAATATTTATAGATTGAAGCGGATGGATAATCTATGATGGTTGATGTCGGCTAGTGCATGCAGCAATGTTAACTATATTTGTCATTATCAAAATTGAATGTTGGATTTTTAATAATACTAGTATTATTGTTTAGTTATATGATATTATGATTAAATTAGTTAGTTAGTCGCCAAAGTGGCCAAACTAATTTATATTCAGTCATATAATTTATGAGATTTTTAATATTAGTATTATTGTTTAGTTATATGACATTAAGATAAATTAGTTAGTTAGTCACCAAAGTGGTCAAACTAATTTATATTCAGTCATATAATTTATGAGATTTTTTAATATTAGTATTATTGTATAGTTATATGACATTAAGATTAAATTAGTTAGTTAGTCACCAAAGTGGCCAAACTAATTTATATTTAGTCATATAATTTATGAAATTTTAATAATATGACATCAAGATTAAATTAGTTAGTTAGTCACCAAAGTGGCCAAACTAATTTATATTCAGTCATATAATTTATGAAATTTTATAGAATGCTGTTAATGATTTGTTGGTTGTTAGAAATTAAGAATTCGGCCAAAGGTGAATTAATATTCTATAACTAATAAACTAAGGAAGAAAATCTAATATTCTCTTATCAAATTTATATGGATATCCAAAGATACTACATATATATTTGATAAGATTTATTAATTTCTTTAAAAGTTTAAATTGCATTCTAATTATGATGTATATTATTTTATTTACCCAAAGAAAATCTACAATATATTTTATGTTTAATTATCTGAATTTGAGCATTTATATTTTTGCAGCCATTTCTCTACATTCACATGCTTCTGCTGTTACTATCTGTAATGGCTTAAACTTCTCTGAATGGCGTGAGCAAGTCAATTTCCATTTAGGTGTCTTGGATCTTGACTTGGCATTATTAGAAGAAAAGCCTACTGACATTATGGATATGAGCAGTGAGGCAGAGAAGTTAAAACATAAAGCATGTGACAGATTTAATAGATTATGTCTAAGTTTCATGCGAATGACAATTGCCAACAACATTAAGTCTACTCTTTCAAAAAGTGTAGCAGCTAAAGAATATCTTAAGCTTGTGAAAGAGCGCTTTCGTTTCGCTGATAAGTCACTTGCAGGGACACTGATGGCTGAACTCATGACCATAAAATATGATGGGTCGCGAAGTATGCAGCAACATGTCCTAGATATGACTAATATTGCAGCAAGACTTAAGACCCTAGGAATGGTTATAGATGATTCCTTTTTAGAACAATTCATTATAAACTAATTACCTCAAGAGTATAGGCCTTTTCAAATTAACTATAACACTATTAAAGATAAATGGGATGTTAATGAATTGGTCAGTAAACTTACTCAAGAGGAAAAGAGATTGAAAGCACAAGGGGATCATTCAATAAACCTAGTGGGTCAGGGAGCTGATAAAGTTATCAAACCAAAATCTAAGAAATTTAAGAAGAAAGTACCCACTAAAGTATCACAGGTTGCTGATAATGATAAGAAGGAAAGAAAGAAAGATAAATGTCACTTTTGTAAGAAAGATTTGAAAAGAAAGGTATCTTTCATTATGCTTCTCCAATTTATGAATCAAATTTATCTGAAGTTCCTTCTAACACTTGGTGGTTGGATTCTGGTGCCACTACTTATGCTTCTAATGTAATGCAGGGATTCCTTACAATCAAGAGAATAAATCCAAATGAGAACTTTTTGTTCATGGAAAACCGAGAGAAGGCCCCAATTGAAGGCATAGGGACTTATTGTCTTACTTTAGATACTAGACATCACCTGAATCTACTACAAACTATCTATGTTCCTTCACTTTCTAGAAATTTAGTTTCTGTTTCGAAACTTGATGTTAATGAGTTTAGTTTTAAGATTGGAAAAGGATGTTTCAGTTTATTTAATAAAGATGGTTTCTTTATTGGTTCTGGAATTCTTATGGATGAATTATATAAATTGAAACTTAATGATAAATTTTCTACATCCCTAATGTGTGTCTATCAAAATATTAGAATTAAGTGTAGTATGGCAAATGACAACTCTGCTTTCTTGTGGCATAAATGTTTGGGTCATATATCCAAAGAATAACTACAAAAATTAGTAAAGAATGAGATTTTACCAAATCTAGATTTTACTGATATTAATTTATGTGTGGATTGCATTGAGGAAAAGCAAATCAAGCATAATAAAAAAGGAGCTACAAGAAGTACTCAGCTTCTTGAAATTATACACACTGATGTATGTGGACCTTTTGATACTCCATCCTTTGGTGAAGAAAAGTTCTTTATCACCTTTATAAATGATTTTTCTCGTTATGGATATGTCTATTTGCTTAAAGAGAAATCTCAATATGTAAATGCTCTTGAGGTATTTACTAAAGAGGTTGAAAGACAACTAAACAGAAAAGTAAAAATAGTAAGATCTGATAGAGGTGGTGAGTATTATAAAAAGTACAATGAATCAGGATAAAATTCAGGTCAATTTGCAAAATTTCTTGAAAGACATGGTATATGTGCACAGTATACTATGCTAGGCACACCTCAACAAAATGGTGTGGCAGAAAGGCGAAATAGAACATTAATGGATATGGTTAGGAGTATGATAAGTAATTCCTCATTATCAAAATCTTTGTGGACGTATGCTCTAAGAACTGCAGTATATTTACTGAATAGGATTCCTAGTAAGGCAGTTTCTAAATCTTCTTTTGAGTTATGGACTAGAAGGAAACCTAGTTTAAGACACCTGCATGTTTGAGGTTGTCCAGTAGAAGCACGAGTGTATAATCCACATGAAAAGAAATTGGATTCTCGAACTGTTAGTGGTTACTTTATAGGTTACCCAAAGAAATCCAAAGGGTATAGGTTTTATTGTCAAACCATATTTCTAGAATTATTGAGATAGACAATGCCAAATTTATTGAGAATGGTGAAGTTAGTGGGAGTGCTAGCAAACAGATTGATTATGGATATCAATGAAGTAAGGGTTAATGTTTCATTACCCATAAATGTTTCTGAATCTAAAATCATTCCATACATTATTTCAGAATTATAAAAACAAAACAACAATGAACAATGTTTGAATGAAGAAGTACCCCATGAAGAGCCTAACCTACCAATAGCTGACAAAATTGAACCATGTGTAATAGCTTTAAGTAAACATGTAAGGATATAAAAATCAGCTATTTCAGATGATTATTTGATTTATTTGCAAGAGTCAGATTTTGATTGTGGCATTTATGAAGATCCTGTTTCATTTTCACAAGCCATTAACAGTGATAAGTCTGATAAATGGATTAATGCTATGAAAGATGAATTAAAATCAATGGCTGGAAACAATGTCTGGGATCTTGTCGAATTGCCAGAAGGCTCTAAATAAGTTGGATGTAAATGGGTTTTCAAAACCAAACGTGACTTAAATGGCAATATCAAACATTTTAAAGCTAGACTTATTACCAAGGGTTATACTCAGAAGGATGACATTGATTATAAAGGGACATTTTCATCAGTTTCAAAGAAAGATTCATTAAGAATCATTATGGCTTTGGTAGTTCAATATGATTTAGAGTTACATCAAATGGATGTGAAAATAGCCTTTCTTAATAGGAATATAGAGAAAGAAATTTATATGGATCAACCTGAAGGTTTTTCTATGAAAGAAAAGGATCATATGGTGTGTAAACTTAAGAAATCAATATATGGACTTAAACAAGCTTCCATACAATGGTATATTAAGTTCAATGATACTATTACATCTTTTGGTTTTCATAAAAATATCGTTGATCGATGCATTTACCGAAAGATTTATGAAAGTAAGTTTATATTTTTAGTTCTATATGTTGATGATATTTGCTTGCTGCTAATGATTTAGGTATCTTATATGAGACTAAAAATTTTCTCTTTAAGAATTTTGAGATGAAAGATATGGGAGAGGCATCTTATGTGATAGGAATTTTCATATTCAGAAAGAGATCACATGGATTGTTAGGGTTGTCTCAGAAAACTTATATCGAGAAAATTCTTGAGAAATTTAATATGAACAACTGTTCAGCAGGAATTGTCTCAATACATAAAGGGGATAAATTTAGTCTTATGCAATGTCCAAAGAATGATGTGGAATGTAAGCAAATGGAATCTATTCCATATGCTTCTGTTGTATAGTGGGTAGCTTGATGTATTTGCAAACTTGCACAAGACCAGATATCAGCTTCGCGGTTGGGATGTTGGGCCGCTATCAGAGTAACCCTGATATTGATCATTGGAAAGAAAGTGATGAGATATCTTCAAGGAACTAAGGATTATATGCTCACATTTAGAAGATCACCATTACCAAGCCGCTGCAAATTTATTGTGATAATTCTGCAGCAGTTTTCTTCTTCATGAATGACAAATATTTCAGATGTGCTAAACATACGGAATTAAAGTACTTTACTGTCAAGAAGGATGTCCAGAAATAAAGAGTGTGCATTGAACATATTAGAACGGATCTTATGACAACAAATCCTTTGACTAAAGGTTTACAATGAAAAACATTTAAAGAACATGTGCATAGAATAGGTCTTGGTTGTATTGAAGATTGATTATGATGATGTTATGTATTAAAGATTGATTATGATGATGTTATGTATTGAAGATTGAATATGATATGTTTCTGATTTTATTTATTATTTCTTGTTTCTTATGCTTGTATACAGTTACTGTTTTGAACAAGAAATTTACTTTGTCTTTCAGACAATTAAGTGGACATTAAGTTATTTATATATAAATTACGTGACGATAAGTTGTTAATACAGTAGTATATGGAAGGGAGTATGCAAATTGGATGTGTATGACCGTCATAACTCTTATTATGTAATTTATTATGTTAAAGTCAATCATGCTGAAAGAATAACATTATGAAATTTAATTTTATGCACCTAATGTTTATACTATTAAATATTAATGTCATAAACTTTCAACCCAAGTGGGAGAATGTTAGATTAGCCCTTTAATTTAAGATTGTTAAAAAGGCAAAAAATCGCTCTTTTCTCGATCTAGCCTAGTATGCGAAAGGTGAAAGGCCATCTGCAGAAGATGAAGGGCTACCAAATCGGATGTTAATGGTCTGAAAGTTTAAGCCATTAACATTAAGATGTGGTATTAAAAGAAATTAAAGTCATTATTTGGTGTTTGATAGAAATACTAATTGAATGTTATATATATAAATAATTAGTCCTTACTCTGCTTGATGAAGTTACAAGAATCTATGAAAGGAATGAGGTTAAGAAAGAGAAACTAGTTATTTTATAGATGAGGCTGTCAAAGTCTAAAGAGGTTATCAAAATCTAACCAGATTCAAGTCTCAAGTCTACATATTATCATGATAAACTCTTCGCATCAGGTAAATACTATTATGATGAATTTCGCATCAGGTAAGTATTTTATATGTAATTTTATATAATAAATTATTTATTAAAGATTCTATTTAGCTAACATCTAGGAGATTATTTCTGTCACAATAGAGATGGTTCACATTGAAAGCAGAAAAGAAAATTTTTTCCCTTGATTAAAAAAAAGTACAAAAAGGATATATCTGAAGGCTAATATTATGCATGAATAAATAAAATTCATGGCCAAATGATTTTAAACAATTAAGAGAAGTTCTAAATGTAGAGAACATTAGAGCAAATTAGGCATCATGGAGGTGAAAAGCAGATCCCTTTATTTACACCCGTTTTTAGCGTAAAATTAAGAATGCAATATAAAATAAAAAAAGGGCACGAGATATTCTTTGACTCATGGTATCCATTCACCTTCTCTCTATTCTTTAGCATGCAAGACTTTCATAGCATGTTTGATAACGAGATCAGGGTCCATCTGTAAGTTTTCCAGAAATAATAATAATTATATATATATATATATATATATATATATATATATGCCGTGCAACCCAAGTATATCCATGGAATAGATATCTGCATCTCGACGAGCTACAATTTTTCTTCCATAAAAATCTTGTGTGGGCATATGATCAACAGGAACATATCCCCAGTTCGTAAATGTCGAATCTGAATGTAATTTCTGACGCTCAATTATTTCACTACAAATTTTAGCTTTAATAGTAATTTCTGAAAAGAGATGAAATCAATATGTAAAATAGTGTCACAATCCTTTGGTTTTTTTTAATCTTTTTTTCAATCTTTTCAGTGTAAAGATAGCAATTAGGAGACGCAAATGATCATAATCTTCTATCATGAAACTAATACAAAAAAAAAAAAAAAAACACTTTTCAATAGCATGCAAAAAATGTGTGTATATATATATATATAATGTTGATTAATTTAGGGGCATCGTTTACCTTCTCCGTGGTCATCGGCATGCAAGACTATCATCACATACTTGATCAAACCCATCAGCGTCAAAGTCCAGAATATCAGACTAAATATACCAAGTATATCTTCCTCGCTTGGATTCGGCAAAGCAATAGAAGAGAAAACGTAGAGAGGAGAAGTTCCGATGTCACCGTACACCACCCCAAGCGATTGATAGCTTAGCAGTATCGTTTGCAGCCACGTCAAATTCTATGAAGTTTTCCAACGTGTTACACTTAACGATAAGAAGAGAGAGAGAGAGAGAGAGAGCATATCTGGTAAGCAAAGGTTAAAATTTAAAAGAAACCATGGGTTTGCGGGTTGGAATCCTGTAGTTGTGAGCGAAGTTTAGCGTTCCTTCTTGTCTTCCATCTTCTTTATCGGCAACCATGATATCCTCATCGACATCTACGATAGCCTCGCACCCTACCTCCGCCATCTCTGGTTACGAGAGAGAGAGAGAGCAAAATCTCTCCTAAAAGAAATTAAAGAGAAAGGGAATGCATGGTTACAAGGCGCGCACCAACTATATATATATATGTATACTACTGGAAGATAACGCGAACAGCCTTCCTGGCCTTTTCACAGGCAGCGAGGGTTTCGCTGGCAAGCGCGAGAGATTGATTCTTTTTGAGAGTTTCTGTCACCGAAAGTTAGTTTTAATTTGATCTACTAAAAACTAAATTTTAAATTTATATAAGTTAAATATAATAATAAATTAATGAATAAATATAAAACATTACAGATAATATAAAAATTAATTATTATATAAATATTTATAAATTAAGCTTGTATATTATCCATAATTTTTATTTAAATTTTTATAGTTAAATAATTTTAATTTTATAATAAATTAATTAAATTAGTAGATATATTTTTATAATTAATTTTAAGTTTAGATAAAAAAAAGAGATCACGTTAGATAGCTAGCAGCTTGCATAAAATTTTATCAAATCTTTTAAGATATGAATCTATTAAAATTTAAATTGAGTTGCGGTAAAAAAAAATGGTGTTGAAATAATAAAACCCTTTGACGGCGTAGGTTATGCCGTCCAAGACTCCCTCGTTCAAGTCTGGACTATCAGAAACAGCATATCCTTCGTATCCTTCAGATTCTAATCATTCTTTACATTTTTTTTTTGAAAATTATAATTAGTTGTGCTATAATTTACCTTCACCAGAAGAGCACTCCGCGTTATATATATATATATATATATATGAACTTTTGAATGGGCTCCCCTTTGTTTTCTTCGTTTTCGTCACCCAATTACGCAGGAAAGACGACTCACATGCCAACATAAATTGGATCTCGATGACCGATCATGTCAGAACACGTAGTTAGATTGGTATTATTATTTTACCTTAATACATGACTCTTTAGAATTTATCGCTTTCATGTAACTAGGATGTGGTATTATTTATTTGGACGCATCGTACTCGACATGCTCGCTGACTAGGTACGGATCGAATGGTTAGAGCGGTTAGAGTCTAAGATCGAATGGTTATAGCGGTTAGAGCCTGTTGCTTAGAGCCTGTTGCGTGTGGTTTCTTTTGAGGCTGCCGTCCGTTCATGCAAACGATACCCTTCATGGGAAAGGCTACGTGTTTTGTATTTTCTTATATAATAAAATCAATTATTGCCTAATTTTGATTTTGACTCGGATGCGATAAATCAAAAAGATTGCAGATTATGTTTGATGCATCGTTAGTAATTCTAAATGATAATATAAATTATTTATAAGATAAATTATCACTTGATAGATTAACCGTAACAGTATATCGGTTATGTATTTGATATACACATATAATGCAACAATAATATTGATAATTGTATATCGATTACTGTATTATTTGGTATAACAAATAGATTATCAATCATATAACATTAAATTTTAAAAATACATCTAAATTAAATTTATTAAAAAATTATATATTTTATTTAATTTAAAAAATTATATTTATAAATAATAATATTTAAAAAATTATATTTATAAATAATATTCAAACCAATCGGTAAAGATGCTCAGAGCCTTCGACATGAAGGTTCTAGCGAAATGGTAGGGAGGATGCGAATAGAGAGTGATAAAAAAATAATTTTATCAGAAATTAATTTATCAGATTATTATATATATGATAATATGGATAACCTCCTTCTTGAGGTAATCTCATATTACCACTACAAGATAGATTGCCATGTACCAAACACAGTTATCTAATAGTCCCTGCCATCAAACGCCATCGTAGTCCAAAGAGAATGAGTAGGAATGCACGTACTTCGAGCAAAATTTTGCCCTTATTAGCCGGTTAGTGAACGACGAATTTAGTTTTTTTTTAATTTTATTTATAGATTAAATTAATTTAGTCGGCCGGTCCAACATCAAGAATACGCCAATATAAAAGTTCTAAACAGCTCTTTCACTCTTTCAAGGAGTGTTTGACACGGAATGATCCTCCATGTCATGGCCTCCAAGTCTCAAGCTAAAACCAAAATACTTCAACTAAAATTACCTAATATTATTTTACTATTAATATAATACAATACCATTATATTATATTATATTATAATAATATACAATTAATATATTATGACATTATATATTATTTTGGCTTTATAATAATTTAATTATAATATAATATAATAATTTGGGCTATAAAATAATTTACAACTTAATCTAAATATTATTATAATAATAAATAAAATATTATAATAATAATAAATTGTTATGATGATTATAAAACATATCAGTAGTTTTGATATAATATGGACAGCAATCTTAGTTTTTTATGATGTATCAAATAGGTTAATTATGCATATATGAAGATCTTTAGTTACTATGGTATAGTATACTAAATACTATGATCTCATATTATCGATGATAATAGCAAGAATTCAGTTATAGCGGACCCTATGGGCCAGCAGAGAAATGATGTGGAAATTGATGATATGGTGGATGAGTTAGAAATGGAAGAGATATATAGTGAAAAAGCCTTTGAGTATCCCTTGATGAAGTACCTTTAAAGGACAAAGAAAGAGTAGAAAGGATATCAATGGATGTCCCAATAGAGGTCTTCTAACTCAAATTAGTGAGAGAAAGAGAAGATGGTCAAGAATGAACCTCATAATTGTACTCTCGATGATGGAGAGAATAGAGAGTGAGGGCGAAGAACTGAAAAAGATAGAGGAAAGAGAAGCCCCCTATGAAAGGATCCCTGACCTTCTTAAGATTATTAATTTGGTATAGTAAGATTAGATGGTTAGGCATGATAGGAGAGAAGCTAATTTTAGGCTCATTCAACTTTACTTGGCTTGCATATCTAGTAACAAGATCCGACCGCTAGTGTAAATCATGTATCCCATATTTTAGTCATGATGGGTGTTGGCCCAGATGACAACCCAAGAGGGGGGGGTGAATTGGGTTCTTTTAAAAAATTAGCCTTTAAAATAGTTTGCTTAAGATGAATGAAGGCAATGCAATGTAAATACAAAGTGCAGAAATAAGATAGAGATAGAGATAGAGTCAATGTAAGCACGGCAAACACAAAGATTTATAGTGGTTCGGTGTATCCAACACCTACGTCCACTCCCAAGATTCACTTGGGTCCACACTATAATCAACCTGATTACAGCCGAGTTGTTTTACAAGCTCACAACTCAAACTTGTTGTTTTCCCGGGCACACAACGAACCCAGCTGGTTTTCAAGGGCTCACCAGCACAAAAACCCTAACACAAGCTTAACCAAGCTTGAACCGAGGTAAGACTACCTCCACTAGTTCAATCCCCCAGATTGAACTAGATACAAACAAATGAAATATTGTTTTTCAATTACAAAGCTCCTCAATGAGCAATATCAAATAAAAACAAGGTTTAGAAAAGCCTGATTTGTAGATGGTTGGCTTTTGAGCTTTTCTTCTTTTCTTCTTTTCTTCTTCTCCTTGCTGGATTGAATCAAGCCTCAGCTCCGATTCTTCACAGTTGAAGCAGTTGAGAAGGGTTGAAAAGCAAGAAACTGAATCTTCTTTCTCCAAGTTGGGAAATCCACCAAAACTTTGATTTGAATGCCTTGGATTCCTCTTGAGCTTTTTGGAGTGGAGTGGATTTGAGCTAGAAGGTTTTCCTCTTGAGATTCAGGCTCTCTCTTTTTCGGATTTTTGAAATGGGATTTCTCTTTGTTTTTCCGTTTTTTCTTGTTTTTGAACAATAGTCTTCCCTTTTTATAGATTTCTTTCAAACCATTTTTGGAAGAAAACTATCCGTTGGAGTGTACCTTGTAACAAAATATATCCGTTAGAAATAAGGTAAAATAGAAATATTACCGTTAGAGCTGATCTGGCAATTTGATTTTTCGTTCCAGGTGGGTTGGAGTCGACTCTAACTTTTCTGGAGTCGGCTCTAACTCGAAACACTTTAAAACGTTATTTCTGGAGTCGTCTCTGACTTTTCTGGGGTCGACAAGAAACTTTTCTGGAGTCGACTCTAACTTACCCGGAGTCGACTCTAGGTCGGGGCCAGAAAAATCGACGTTCTGCTTCTTCTGTGAGAGTCGACTCTAACAGTCTCGGAGTCGACTCTAACTTCCGTGCCAGATCTGGAGTCGGCTCTGTGATTCTCGGAGTCGACTCTAATGTCTGCAATCTTACCTAGACATTAGATTCGATCCAGAACACGATGTAACTCCTGATTTTGATCATTCAATAGACTTATAATCTGAAACACTTAATCAAAATCATTAGAGCCTCCATTAGTTATACTCAAATAGTTTTGTTAATCATCAAAATCATCAATTGGGTCAACAATCTCCCCCTTTTTGATGATAACAAAAACTTTGAGTATATGCATTCAAAAATTCATTCGAACTAAAGATTATAGTCATTTTAAATTTAAAACATTTTTAATGAAGGATTTGATGCCAATATTCAAAGTAAACTTTTAAAATTGTGCATGAGTTCAATATAATCCATCAATTATGAATATTTAATCTAAATGTGCAGAAAATTGCAATTGAGCTTTTTGTTAAGCTCCCCCTGCATTGAATAGCTCCCCCTATATATAAGCATCGAATTTTAACTGATTAAAATTTCAAGTCATTTTGCATAAACAATTATTTCTCCCCCTTTCTGCATATTCAACATCTCTCATTAAAATTTCAAGTCTTATATTCATATTCCATCTCTCCAAGTCTTTCTTTCTTTGCATATTGTCTATAGTTATCAGCAATAAGGAGAGTATTAGATAAAGAAAGTTAATAAGACATAGGGATTCAAGCAGTCAATATTTGAAAATGTGAAATTGCATTTCATAAGTAAGAACCATTACATTAGTTGATTCATGTACATTCCAAAATGAAATACATTAGATATTCAAAATTCCTAAATACAAACTATCAAAATCAAAATCAAGGTCAGATATGTTTGAATACAATTTTCTTCAAGTGACCTATGATTTCCATTACATCATCTTTTTGAGATTTCTTAAAATTTTCAAGGCAAGCTTCAATTTGTGAGACTGCAAGGTCAATGTCCTTCTTCAGTTGACCAGTTGCATGAACATAAGATCCCGACCCATCAGCAATGCCTTCCATCCTTTCAAAGATTTTGTGAAGTTCAGCACCAAAGGATTCAACAGAATTGCTTAAGGTAAAGGAGATCATGTCCAGTCTCGAATTAAGTTCTTCTTTTCAACTGATTAAAGTCTTCTTTTAATTGATTAATTTCATGAGATCTCTGACTATCATACTCAGCAAGCAAGGCTCTCAACTGACCAATCTGTTCATCAGAGAATCTCCCAGAAGCAGTATAGACTGATGTGGAGGAGAGGGAATGTGCTAGGTCCGGCCTCTGAAGGTCCAGCTGAAGATGGTCCCGCAATAGATGGATCAGGGACTGATGGTCCCGCAGTGGATGGTCCAGGGATATCTTCTACTCTGGTTCTTCTGCTCTATCTCTTTCTGCTCTTTCCTCTCTTCCTCCTTTCATCCAACACCATTTAACTTCTTGAAGCCCATCCGATGAATAGTAGAACTATAATAGTCAGTGTGTCTTAATTTTCTTAGGGGTTCATTCTCCATAATTAGCACACCTTGGCTTCTAAAGATTAATGTCAGAATCATACCATATGGCAGTGTAGATCTTTTCTTTGTAGCAGCCTCTGCCATATATCCAATCATCATGCCAGCTAAGTTGACTGGCCTTCCAGTAATTATACAATCCATCAAAAGAACGTCTCGCTCCGAGACATACTCAAATCTACCAATTTTGGAAAAAATTCTTCCACATATGTTATGTAGTAACCTGAGTTCCAGATTTAATTGATTTGCAAGGATTTCCTCAAACTCGGTTACATCCTCCCTAACATTCTTGTCAATGCTCCACTTCTATCATCATGTTGATATTCCATTACCGATTGTGGGCATTTCCAATAAATTTCCAAGATTCAGTGGTTATTGTAACTCTTGTTCCTCTTACTATACTGATTAAACCGCCTTCTCCTCTACTTAAACCATTGTAAAACTCTCTCACTAAGGCTGGATAAGTGGGGATATCTAATGAACAAATCTTTTCCCACCCCATTTCTTTCAAACATCTTCCTATAGAGAAGCCTTCCGACTCAAAGAAATCAAAGTTGACCTTTCTTCCAGTTGTAATGGTCTTACCGGCTAAATTGATCAACTTTGGGTGAAGAGGGTGAAGGAGGGGAATCTTCTTGAGTGGCCGAAGAGGAGGATGGCGAGGGTTGCCTCCGAATAGTGCGTCGCCTCGTGGGAACGGACGCTCCACCGACGAAACCGCGCCTCTTAGGTGCCATTGAGAAGATTGGAAGTTAATCAAAGGTTTTGAGAAGATTGGGGAAGTTGGAAAGGCTTTGGAGCTTTTTGGAGAGGTTTTGGGAGACGGATGGAATGATTTGGGGTCGACTCCGCCTTTTTATTTTTGACCTAGCTCGACTTAGAGTCGACTCCCAAAACTGGGTGTCGGCTCCGAACCAGAAAGTCTGTCAGCGCTCGAATTAGAGTCGGCTCTACAAAGCCAGAGTCGGCTCTAATTGCTTAGACAGAACATCAAAAACTAAGGTGTCGACTCCACAAACTGTCAGAGTCGACTCTAACAGTTTCAGAGATAAAAAATCAAGTTTCAAGGATCTGAAACTATTCAAATTAATCATCAAATTCTAGATAAATGTTCCTTAGCAATTGGGGAAACAATGAATCAAGATCTAGATAGATTTCCTTATTGAATATCGAGATTTTTCAAGAAATTGATGAAATCTAGATAGATGTCCTTAAGAGTTTCAGAAAACTATTCCAAAGGATCACAAACTCCTAATTCTCCTCTAAGATAACAAAATCTCTCTTCACTTAAGGGTTTTGTTAATATATCTGCCAGTTGTTCTTCAGTATTCACATAATCAAGACAAATTTCATTATTGGCTACATGTTCTCTTATAAAGTGATATCTTATTTCAATATGCTTTGTTCTTGAATGTTGAATTGGATTTTTAGTTAGATTTATTGCACTTGTATTATCACATCTTATAGGTGTCTTATCAAGTGTGATACCATAGTCTTCAAGTTGTCTCTTAATCCATAGGATTTGAGCACAGCAACTTCCAGCTGCAACATATTCTGCTTCAGCAGTAGATAATGCAACCGAATTTTGCTTTTTGCTAAACCATGAGATTAAGTTACTTCCTAAAAATTGGCATGCACCACTTGTGCTTTTTCTATCTAACTTACATCCAGCATAATCAGAATCAGAATAAGCAATCAGATTTAATGTTGAGTCTCTAGAATACCATAAACCTACATTTTTTGTTCCACTTAAGTATCTTAGTATTCTTTTAACAGCAATTAAATGTGATTCTTTAGGTTCAGACTGAAATCTAGCACATAAGCAAACAGCAAACATTATGTCTGGTCTACTTGCAGTTAAGTAAAGTAGGGATCCGATTATACCTCGATAATATTTTTGATCAACCTTCTTACCTTCTTCATCTTTGTCCAGCTTGCATGAAGGACTCATTGGTGTTCCGAGGGGTTTGATTGATTCCATACCAAACTTCTTTAGAATTTCTCTTGTGTACTTTGTTTGGTTGATAAAGATTCCCTCTTTGCTTTGTTTGATTTGGAGTCCAAGGAAGAAATTGAGTTCTCCCATCATGCTCATTTCAAATTCTCCCTGCATTAACTTAGCAAACTCTTGACATAGAAGATTGTTAGTAGCACCAAATACAATGTCATCAACATAAATTTGAACTACAAGTAAATCTTTATCTTTTCTTTTCAAAAAAAGTTTTATCAACATTTCCTCTTGTAAAATCATTTTCAATCAAAAATTTACTTAGTCTATCATACCAAGCTCTAGGTGCTTGTTTCAAACCATATAATGCTTTGTGCAATTTAAAAACGTGATTTGAAAATTCATGATCTTCAAAACCTGGTGGTTGTTCTACATATACTTCTTCATTTATTAATCCATTTAAAAATGCACTTTTGACATCCATTTGAAATAAATTAATGTTCATGTGACATGCAAATGCTAGTAATAGCCTAATGGCTTCTAATCTAGCTACAGGTGCAAAGGTTTCATCAAAATCAATACCTTCTTCTTGATTATATCCTTTTGCAACTAATCTAGCTTTGTTTCTAATTACTATGCCATTTTCATCTAGTTTATTTCTAAAAACCCATTTTGATCCTATAACAGAATGATCTTTAGGTCTTTCCACTAATGTCCATACATTATTTCTAGTGAATTGGTTTAATTCTTCTTGCATAGCTAACATCCAATTATTATCTTTTTCAGCTTCTTCAATGGTTTTAGGTTCAATTTGAGAAACAAATGCAAGGTGATTACTAATATTTCTCATAGATGATCTAGTTCTTATTCCTTGAGATGGATCACCTATAATCAATTCCTTGGGATGACTATAAGCGTATCTCCAATCTCTTGGTAGATCTATATCATTATGATTAGTATTAATATCATCAGCATTAGGCGAATCATTATCTTTAGCTTCTTGTTCATGATCTGAAGATACATCAATATTAAGTTTTTCAAGATTGTTTTCGAGAATGTTTGTATCTTCCTCATCATCAATCCTTTTGGAACTTGATGCTAAAGATTCATCAAAAATTACATGAATAGATTCTTCAACAATTAGGCTTCCTTTATTGAACACTCTATATGCTTTACTAGTTGTTGAATAACCTAAGAATATTCCTTCATCAGATTTTGCATCAAATTTACCTAAGTTATTTTTACCATTATTATGAATAAAACATTTACAACCAAATGCATGAAAATATTTAATGTTGGGTTTTCTATCATGCCATAATTCATAAGGTGTTTTCTTTAAAATAGGTCTTATTAAGGCTCTATTTAGGATGTAACATGCTGTGTTAATAGCTTCCGCCCAAAAGTATTTCGGGAGTTTACTTTCACATAGCATGGTACGGGCCATGTCTTCTAGAGTCCTATTTTTCCTTTCAACTACTCCATTTTGTTGTGGGGTCCTAGGTGCAGAAAAATTATGATTAATACCATTTTCATTGCAAAAACTTTCAAATAAGTGATTTTCAAATTCAGTTCCATGATCACTTCTTAGAGACACTATGGTAGTGTTTTTCTCATTTGTTACTTTCTTGAAGAATTTCAGAATATCGAGAAAGTCTCATCTTTGTGAGCTAAAAACATTACCCAAGTGAATCTAGAGTAATCATCTACTATCACAAGACCATATTTCTTTCCTCCTAGACTTGTGGTTCTAGTTGGTCCAAAAAGGTCCATGTGAAGTAGCTCTAATGGCCTAGAAGTTGAAACAATATTTTTAGATTTAAAAGAACTTCTTGTTTGTTTTCCAAACTGACATGCATCACATATTTTGTTATTTTCAAAATCTAATTTAGGTAGTCCTTTTACTAAATCCATTCTAATTAGTTTTGAAATAAGGTGTGTGCTTGCGTGACCTAATCTTCGATGCCACAACCAACCAATCTCATTCATATTAGCATTATAAGCAATGATTATTAGTAGACAATTTGTCTAAGTCAATCAAGTATACATTGCCATTTCTATTTCCAATAAAAACAATGCTATTATCAATGGGATTAGCTACTGTGCATAAAGAAGATTCAAATGATACTTTAAAACCTTTGTCACATAATTGACTTATACTTAAATTATGCTTTAAACCATCAACATAAAGTACATTTCAATATATGTGGAGGGAGTTATTTGAATGTTACCAAACCCCAAGATTTGGCCTTTGCCATTGTCGCCAAATGTAACAACTCCTCCTCTTTTCTTCAAGGGTGATGAATTCTTCTTTGTCACCCGTCATATGTCTTGAGCAGCCACTATCAAGATACCACTTTCTCTTTGATCTTTGGCCACAAGACATTCCTGCAATGAAATCAGACTTTATGTTTAGGTACCCAAGCTTTCTTGGGTCCTTCATGGTTAGTAGCAACAAAATTGTTCCTTTCGGAACCCATATTTTCTTTCCTTTAACATTTAAGTTTTTATTAGGTTTTAGAATTTTACATTCATAAGATTTATGTCCTTTTGATTACATTTAAAGCATGTAAAATTACTTTGGCCAGCACGCACAAAAATATTTTTAGTGATTTTTGTTTTCTTAAAGTGTTATACCCTAATCCGGCTTTGTCAAAAACTGCTTTTTGACTATTTAATAACATGTCTAATTTAGTTGAGCTTAAGGTAAACTTATCAACTATGTTCTTATATTTTTCAACCTCTTTCCTTAGTTTATCATTTTCATTGAAATTATTCTTTTTCTTTTACTAAAATTCATTTTCAGATTTAAGTTTCTTAACTTCATTATTAAGATTTTCCTTTTCTTTAATGAAAGTTAAATTTTCATTTTTCAAAATCTTGTATTTCTTTTTCAAAACTTTGAAATCGCCAACAAGTTCATTAAAAGCATCAAAATTCATCAAATGCAAACTCATCGCAAGGGTTTCGGAACTTACCTCATCGTTGTCGTCCGCCATGAAACATACGTTTGCGACTTCCTTTTGTTCTTCTTCTTCGGAAGAAGATTCCTCGCTGTCACTCCATGTCGCCACATAAGCCTTCTTTTTCTTTTTGTAGGCTTTCTTCAATTTAGGACATTCATTCTAAAGTGCCCCGGTTTATTACACTCATAGCAAGTCAAGGGGTCTTTCTCTTTTTCTTTGTCCTTGTCCTTATTTTATCCTTTTCTCCTTCCCACTTTGCTCCAAATTTCTTCTTGTGGAAGGGTTTCTTTCTCCTCATAAATCTTTTAAATTTTTTGCTAAGAGAGCAGTCTCATCATCATCATCATCATCATCATCGCTGCTGCTCTCTTCTTCTTTTGCAGCTTTGAGGGCAATCATTTTCTTCTTCTTTGTGTCCTCCTCTACATGCTGCTTCATAGTCAGCTCATGGGTCATAAGAGATCCTAGAAGCTCCTCTAAGGGTAAAGTGTTGAGGTCCTTAGCTTCTTGGATTGCAGTCATTTTTGCTTCCCATGATCTTGGTAATGACCTAAGAATTTTTCGAACAAGTTCAGAGTTAGTATATGTCTTACCAAGACTTTTCAAACCATTTACAATATCTGTAAATCTAGTGTACATGCATGCAATGGTTTCAGATTGTTCCATGCTAAACAATTCATATTTATGAACAAGAATATTAATTTTAGATTCTTTTACTTGGTTGGTACCCTCATGGGTAACCTCTAATCTATCCCAAATCTCCTTTGCGGAATTACAAGTGGAGATTCTATTAAATTCATTAGCGTCTAAGGAGCAATATAAACATTCATGGCTTTAGCGTTAAGCTGTGCCATCTTCCTATCATTATCATTCCAGTCCCTTTCGGGCTTAGGAACAATAGTGCCATCAATAACATGTGTGGGTGTACTAGGTCCATTAATTATAACACCCCATAGCTCATAAGAAGCTTGAATGAATATCCTCATTCTAGCTTTCCAATATGAATAATTTGAACCATTAAAAAGTGGAGGTCTATTCGTAGAATGACCTTCAGCAAATGATCCAACTTGTGTTGCCATTTGGATCTTTAGCTCTTGATCGTGTGATCAAAATCTAATGAGCACTAGCTCTGATACCAATTGTTGGCCCAGATGACAACCCAAGAGGGGGGGGGTGAATTGGGTTCTTTAAAAAATTAGCCTTTTAAAATAGTTTGCTTAAGATGAATGAAGGCAATGCAATGTAAATACAAAGTGCAAATAAGATAGAGATAGAGAAAGAGTCAATGAAGCACGGCAAACACAAAGATTTTATAGTGGTTCGGTGTATCCAACACCTACGTCCACTCCCAAGATTCACTTGGGTCCACACTATAATCACCTGATTACAGCCGAGTTGTTTTACAAGCTCACAACTCAAACTTGTTGTTTTCCCGGGCGCACAACGAACCCAGCTGGTTTTCAAGGGCTCACCAGCACAAAAACCCTAACACAAGCTTAACCAAGCTTGAACCGAGGTAAGACTACCTCCACTAGTTCAATCCCCCAGATTGAACTAGATACAAACAAATGAAATATGTTTTTCAATTACAAAGCTCCTTAATGAGCAATATCAAATAAAATAACAAGGTTTAGAAAAGCCTGATTTGTAGATGGTTGGCTTTTGAGCTTTTCTTCTTTTCTTCTTTTCTTCTTCTCCTTGCTGGATTGAATCAAGCCTCAGCTCCGATTCTTCACAGTTGAAGCAGTTGAGAAGGGTTGAAAAGCAAGAAACTGAACTTCTTTCTCCAAGTTGGGAAATCCACCAAAACTTTGATTTGAATGCCTTGGATTCCTCTTGAGCTTTTTGGAGTGGAGTGGATTTGAGCTAGAAGGTTTTCCTCTTGAGATTCAGGCTCTCTCTTTTTCGGATTTTTGAAATGGGATTTCTATTTTTTTTCTTTGTTCTCTTTTTTTTTTTTTTTTTGAACAATAGTCTTCCCTTTTTATAGATTTCTTTCAAACCATTTTTGGAAGAAAACTATCCGTTGGAGTGTACCTTGTAGCAAAATATATCCGTTAGAAATAAGGTAAAATAGAAATATTACCGTTAGAGCTGATCTGGCAATTTGATTTTTCGTTCCAGGTGGGTTGGAGTCGACTCTAACTTTTCTGGAGTCGGCTCTAACTCGAAACATTTTAAAACATTATTTCTGGAGTCGTCTCTGACTTTTCTGGGGTCGACAAGAAACTTTTCTGGAGTCGACTCTAACTTACCCGGAGTCGACTCTAGGTCGGGGCCAGAAAAATCGACGTTCTGCTTCTTCTGTGAGAGTCGACTCTAACAGTCTCGGAGTCGACTCTAACTTCCGTGCCAGATCCAGGAGTCGGCTCTGTGATTCTCGGAGTCGACTCTAATGTCTGCAATCTTACCTAGACATTAGATTCGATCCAGAACACGATGTAACTCCTGATTTTGATCATTCAATAGACTTATAATCTGAAACACTTAATCAAAATCATTAGAGCCTCCTTTAGTTATACTCAAATAGTTTTGTTAATCATCAAAATCATCAATTGGGTCAACAATGGGTCCACCTCTAGTGTCATATCCTCATTATTATGGGTTACTTTCTTTACAAAGAGCTATTGGCTCTGATAACCAATGGTAAAGTAAATGCGTCCTTACTAATTGGTCGCATACCACTTGCCAACCTATTAGGTATGGGTTTCTATTTTGAGTGGTTAGTTATCATTACTGAGTGGGCATTCTTGCAATACTTTACTGAAGCTTTATTAGAAGCTAATTGGTGATTGGTTGAAGGTTGGCCAATTATGCCTCATCATATTCTCTCCATTCCCGAAGTTGATGGGACCAGCTTGGGCAAAGGAATAAACTTGATATCTAAAGTCAACATGTGGACTCTTTTCCTGTGATGGGCTTATGGGCTCTTAATTCTCCAAGAGATAAGAAACATTTGAAGAAGGGAAAAGACTTGCTGCATCGCCCTCTAATGCAGCAAGTGCGCATCGGATACGTAGATTGATCGCGTACCCATGCCATCACGCATGCCGAAGCCTAATCCGCACGCTCAGTGCGTGCTTACTGCACTGCCCTTTGGTGTAGCAAGACTTTTTCTTGAAGAAGTTTGTAATGGGCTTACCTTGTTTGTTGGCTCTGACCCATTGTGAGATGCAGACTCCGAGGTTGAGAGCTCCTTGACGGGTCAGCTCAACTTAAAACATCCTAGACCTAGT
The DNA here is from genome assembly GCA_900491605.1 of Calamus simplicifolius. Classification (NCBI taxonomy): domain Eukaryota; kingdom Viridiplantae; phylum Streptophyta; class Magnoliopsida; order Arecales; family Arecaceae; genus Calamus; species Calamus simplicifolius. The sequence continues at coordinate 181,135 of UESW01001586.1, read as the reverse complement.
ACTAATTTGTCAAGGTTGATGCTTGAGAGCATGAGAGCATGGGGGTGTCAAGTTACCCTTTCTCCAAGTTCCTTTATTCAGTGGAATCGGCACATGGGCCCTTTAGGTGCCACACATAAGGTCATAGCAATGTGATGGGGGCATAGCGTCTATTAATGATTATTCTACATTCAATATTTTTGAGTTTTAATTACTTCTCGAGATGCTTAATTAGGCTTGAGCTTCTTGCACCCCCACCTTACCCCATGAGATGATGGCATGTATGCTTTGAGGATTAGAAAAGGTTGACACAATCTTAATTACCAAAGCCTTAGAAAAAGATATTATTTTAGTGAAAATTTATAGTAATGATATAAGATTTGGTTCTATGAATGAATTCTTATGTCAAAAATTTGCTAAGATAATGCAGGAAGAGTTTGAAATGAGCATGATGAGAAAATCAAACTTTTTTCTTAGACTCTAAACAAAGCAAACTAGTGAAAGCATTTTTATCAACCAAGCCAACTATATCAGATAACTTAAAAATCCCCCTTTGGTTTGCCCTCTTTCCCTTTTTATCGGCCTTTTCCTTTGCTTAGGTCCAAATATCATGACATGTCAACACTCTTACAGATAGAGTGTCATAGCCGGTCGGATTGGATTTGCCTCCATTATTCTGACATCATCGATGTTTTTCCTGGAATAATTAGCTTTTAATGCTTATTTAGCCAGAGCTATTAAATTCTACTGATGACTTTTTGGGCCTTAATGGCTTTTTCGGATCGAGATGATTGATACTTTATGGCAGATAGTCGCCTTTTGATGCTTATTTAGTTAGAGTCATTAAATTCTGCTAATAACTTTTGGGCACTAGTGGCCTTTCTGACTCGAAGTGATTGATACTTTATGATAGATAATCGCCTTTTTGATGCTTATTTAGTGTGAGTCATTAAATTTTGCTAATGACTTTTGGGCATTAGTGGCCTTTCTAACTCGAAGTGATTGATACTTTATGGCAGATAATCACCTTTTGATGCTGATTTAGTCAGAGTCATTAAATTCTGCTAATGACTTTTTAGGCTGCGATCCTCTAAGGAGGATGCTAGAATTGATGTCTCTTTTCCTGTCAAATTGGTCGCCCAGGGACCGAGCGCCGATAGGGCCGCCTAGGACTGGCCCTGGGGGCCGCCTAGGGGCCGAGCAACATCGGGGCCACCTAAGGCTGGCCCTGGGGCTGCCTAGGGGCCGAGCAATGTTGGGGCCGCCTAGGACTGGCCCTGGGGCCGCTTAGGGGCCGAGCATCGTCAGGGTCGCCTAGGGGCCGAGCAACGTTGGGGCCGCCTAGGACTGGCCCTAGGGCCACCTAGGGACCGAGCAACATCGGAGCCGCCTAGGGCTGGCCCTGGGCCGCCCAAGGGCCGAGCAACGTCAAGGCCGTCTAGGACTGGCCCTAGGGCCGCCTAGGGACCGAGCAACATCGGGCCGGCTAGGGCTGGCTTTGGGGCTGCCTAGGGCTAGTCCTGGGGCCGCCTAGGGGCCGAGCAATGTTGGGGCCGCATAGGGCTGGCTGTAGGGCTGCCTAGGGGCCGAGCAATGTCGAGGCCACCTAGGACTAGCCCTTAGGCCGCCTAGGGCTGGCCTTAGGGCCGCCTAGGGGCTGAGCAATGTCAGAGCTGCCTATGGCTGCCTCTGAGGCCGCCTAGGGGCCGAGCAATGTCGGGGCCTCCTAGGATTGGCTCTGGGGCCGCCTAGGGGCCGAGCAATGTCGAGGCCACCTAGGACTGGCCCTGGAGCCACCTAGAGGCCGAACATCATCGGAGCCGCCTAGGGCTGGTCCTGGGACCACCTATGGGCCGAGCAACGTTGGGGCTGCCTAGGGTTGGCTCTGGGGCCGCCTAGGGGCCGAGCAACGTCAGGGCCATCTAGGACTAGCTCTGGGGCCGCCTAGGGGCCGAGCAATGTCGAGGCCGCCTAGGACTGGCCCTGGGGCCGCCTAGGGGCCGAGCAATGTCGGGGCCGCCTAGGGGCTGAGCAATGTCGAGGTTGCCTAGGGCTGGCTCTAGGGCCGCCTAGGGGCCGAGCAACATCGAGGCTGCCTAGGGCTGGCCCTGGGGCCACCTAGGGACCGAGTGACGTCGGGGCCACCTAGGGACCGAGCAATGTCGGGGGCACCTAGGGCTGGCTCTGGGGCCTAGGGCTGGCCCTGGAGCCACCTAGGGGCCGAGCAACGTCGGAGCCACCTAGGGGCCGAGCAATGTCGAGGCCGCCTAGGACTGGCCCTGGGGCTGCCTAGAGGCCGAGCAACGTCAGGGCCGCCTAGGGCTGGCTCTGGGGCTGCCTAGGGGCCGAGCAATGTCAAGGCCGCCTAGGACTGACCCTGGGGCCGTCTAGGGGCTGAGCAACGTCGGGGCCGCCTAGGGCTAGCTCTGGGGCCGCTTAGGGGCCGAACAATGTCGAGGCCGCCTAGGACTGGCCCTCGGGCCGAGCATCAACGGGGCCGCCTAGGGGCCGAGCGCCGCCCATCATTTCATTATGTGGCTTCTACGAGTCATATCGGATCGAGTACTATTTTACCATGTGGCCTTTACTGGCCATGTCATATGCCCTCCCACTCCTGAGTCTTGGTCCCCACGTGCGCAGCACTTGCCAAGAGAAAGGAGCACGAAAAAAAATCTCGTATAATTGGGCTTGATACGCCACACTTGGTTAATGATGGGCGTGCGCTTCTAAGGATATTAAGAGTCCTTTTATTATTTAAAAGAAATGCCTCATGATTGACGGGGAAAGAGGTTACGTACTTAAATTACCCTGGTGGCTCTTTTTGCTGGGGAAAATGTGCTCCGCTTATGGGTAAATGACACTTAGGCCACGATTCGGCGCTCGCCGCTTTGCTCTTCATGATGGGCAGGATCTCCGAAATCTGAAGAGTTGACATTATCCCGCCCATCCCTTTTGTCTTCCATCACTTCTACGTTCTTCTTGCTCCTCGCCTCTCCTCCAAACACCGAGCTTCCCTTTGCTTCTGTCCTTCCATTTTGAGGTTAGTCTCTCGGTTTTCCTTGTGTACTTCTTTCTTTTTGATGGATCCCCAAACTGATAGGAAGGTCAAGGGGCCTTTAGTCGAACCATCTAGGGAAGAGATTCTCGAGGCTCATCATTGTGCTCCCAACAGGATCTCAATTCCCGGTCATTCGAAGGCTGTTAACTCATCCCCCAGCGAGGTCCCCTCAGGCGGGGTTCTCTCGAGTGAGGTTCCCCCTCCCGTGACTAGGGTCGCCTCTCCAACTCCTAGGGTTTCGCCTCCACTGTCCCATTCAGATCTCCCTCTAGATCCACTTCCGCGGGCCCAGGGGGAATATGTTCCATCCTGAAAGAGTAGGACATAAGGAGAATCAGGGTTTGGTATAACATTCCTGACATCGTCTGTCTCTCCGCTCCTTGGTATGTCAATATGGTGACCTATGGCCGAGGGGGAGGAGTTGCCCTTTATGAGGAATTCCTTAAAGGTGGGCTCCGCCTCCTTCTCCATTCCTTCTTTTTAAATATCTTAGATAGATATAACCTAGTTCCGATTTAATTAACCCCAAATTCCATCCGAGTTATCTACGCATTCATAGTGCTTTACCATTTTCCCAGTGCCCCCGCTCCAGTTTCTCTCTTTTGAGCTTTGTACAAACTTAGGAATTCCTCCAGGAGCGACTGGTGGAGTTTTGTCTCCCATCCCAAGAGGGTACTTAAACTGGACTTGCCCTCGAAGATAAAAGAATGGAAATCATGTTTCTTTTATGTCCATGGTGAGGGAGTGAAGACATCTTGGAGTTATCCCAACACCAATCCCAATAAAAACTCTAGCATAGAGGAAAGGGACCGAGAACTTTTCAAGGCCCTTATGTCCTCTATCGTTCCTCTGTGTGCAGAGCTATTGTCGGAGGGCAACCTTCGCGAGGCCTTAGCAGCTCCGGTGGTGGCCTCACCAATATCTGGTGAGCATCACCTTTCTTCGGCCATTGGCCGCAGCTCCTTGTCCTTCCTTTTATTCTTCGTGCGCTTATTACGTACATACACCTGTACATATGCCTTTGTTTGTTCATGGTTTATCGTTGTTTGTTTTACTGTTCCTATTTTTGTTCTTTAACTCCTTGTTTTTATGGTGCAGAGATGAGGTTCTCCATAGATTTTTTGTCAAAGGCTCTCAAGAAAAAGAGAAAGGCTGCCGGAGGCTCGACGAGGGCGGTGCCTAAAAAGCCAAAACAGGTCGAGCGTCCACCTCCCTCCCCCGAAGTTACCTTGGCAGGGGAGGCAAGAGAGAGGGACCTCTCCATTGAAGAGTTGGTGATAGAGGTCCCCTCATCTGATGCTCGAGGAGGGCCACCAATGGGAGTCCCCCTGGCGAGGGCTCAAGAGGATCCAGCAAGGGAGAAATCTTTACCACCCATCGGAGTCGTGGAGGATGCTCCGCCAGGAGAAAGGGTAATGACTCCCCCGGCTCAGGAGGTCGGCGAGGGTCAACCCTCGGACGTTCATCTGCCCCAGGAGGGGGAGGAGGTGCCCTCTGATGAGGGTCTTTTGAATCGACCACCCGGTGCCAACACAATCCACCGAGGTCGCTTGGCCGAGCATCTGCTCAGCCGCTCGACCCTGCCTAATCTCCAAGCCAAGCTTTGACGTCAGCCGTTGGAGAAATCCATAGACACTTTCTTTGCTGCCATCCTCCAGGTGATTATATTGGGTCCTTAGTTCCTTTCTCTTCAAATTAATTACAATTGGTCTCTCACTCTTGGGCGTATATAGGCATCTAATAGTGCATTCGTTCTTCGGGACACTTGCCTCGGAGGCTCAAGCAATCAGAAGCAGGGTCCATCTGAGTTAGACACTCTTAGGTCTCGAGTGGATGAGCTAACCCGAGAGGTGTCGGAAGCCAAGGCTCGGGAGCTTGCAATGTCTGGTGCATTGAGGGCCGCTGAAGAAGAGGGTCGGGATCTTAAAGCCCGAATTGAAGAAGCTGAGAGAAAGGCTCGAGTGGCTGACGCCAAGCTAGTCGAAGTCATGTCGAGGCTAGGGCCAGCCGAGGAGAAGTCGAAGAGTGCTCTTCTTAGAGCTACTCAGGCCGAAGAGAGAGTAGCCGCAGCAGAGGATAGAACAGAGTTGCTCGAGTTTGAGGCCCGGGCCATGGTGGAGAGGCTGGCCACTACCGAGGAGCGGCTAGCTTCATCTGAGGAGAAACTGGCCGCTACTGAGGAAGACGTCAGGGAGACCTTAACTAAATTGATTACTGCCAAGATTCAGGACAAGGAGAGCATCATGGCTGCTCAGGCTGAGGCCATGATTAGGGTTAGTGCTGCCGACCAGCGGGCCCAAAGGGCTGTGGAGGCTTACAAAGGCTACGCTGAATTTGCGGCTGAGTGCAGCGAAATAGCCGTTGATGCTTATGCCAAGGGATTCGAGAAGTGCAAAGAGAAAATTCTTCAAGTTCATTAGCTAGGCGACCTTGATGACATGCAGCATGACATCCTCGGCAGACCTCGACAGTGCTTGGTCCCTAGGCGACCCTAGGGCCAGTCCTAGGAGGCCTCGATATTGCTCGGCCCCTAGGCGGCCCTAGGGCCAGTCCTAGGCGGCCTCGACATTGCTCGGCCCCTAGGCGGCCCCAAGGCCAGCCCTAGTTGGCCTTGACATTGCTCGGCCCCTAGGCAGCCCCAAGGCCAGCCCTAGTCGGCCTTGATGGTGCTCATCCCTGGCCAGCCCTAAGGCTGATCCTAAATAGTTATCATAGGGATCTCAACAGACCAGAAGGGCACAAACGCCCCCAGACCAATGCTAGGAACCTGTGAAGGAGCAAGTCTTGTGTTCTAGACGGCCGAGAGTCGAGCTCCTGGGTCGGCACAGGAAGTCCCCCGTATAACTCTCGAGCGAGTTACACTAATTATCAAACGCATTCAGAGGAACAAGTACAATCGTCTAGAAGGTCGAAAGAACTAACAGGATTGGTTTAAAGATTGAAGCTACACACAAGATTGCTAAGAAGACTTTGCTATCAATGCATTGTCATACAATAGGCCAACCCCAGCCACATAACAAAACACAAAAAGAAAAAGGGGGAGACAAAAAGGAAAAGCCCAAATCAAGGCTCGGAGGACTTCGACTCGCCCTCCACATCCTCATCTACAGGCTGAATGTCATCAAGGTCACCTAGCTAATGAACTTGAAGAATTTTCTCTTTGCACTTCTCGAATCCGTTGGCATAAGCATCGACGGCTGCTTCGCTGTACTCAGCCGCAAATTCAACGGAGCCTTTGTAAGCCTCCATAGCCCTTTGGGCCTGCTGGTCGGCAGCACTAACCCTAATCATGGCCTTAGCCTGAGCAGCCATGATGCTCTCCTTGGCCTGAATTTCGGCAGTAATCAATTTAGTTAAGGTCTCCCTGACCTCTTCCTCAGTAGAGGCCAGTTTCTCCTCAGATGAAGCTAGCCGCTCCTCGGCAGTGGCCAGCCTCTCCTCCATGGCCCGGGCCTCAAACTCGAGCAACTCTGTTCTGTCCTCTGCCGTGGCTGCTCTCTCTTTGGCCTGAGTAGCTCTAAGAAGAGCACTCTTCGACTTCTCCTCAGCTAGCCCCAGCCTCGACATGGCTTCGGCTAGCTTGGCATCGGCCACTCAAGCCTTTCTCTTGGCTTCTTTGATTCGTGCTTTAAGATCTCGATCCTCTTCTTCAGCAGCCCTCAATGCACCAGACATTGCAAGCTCCCGAGCCTTGGCTTCCGACACCTCCCGGGTCATCTCATCCACCCGAGACTTAAGAGTGTCTAACTCAGATGGACCCTTCTTCTGATTGCCCGAGCCTCCGAGGCAAGCGTCCCAAAGAACGAATGCACTATTAGATGCCTATATACGCCCAAGAGTGAGAGACCAATTGTAGTTAATTTGAAGAGAAAGGGAACTAAGGACCCGATATAATCACCTGGAGGATGGCAGTAAAGAAAGTGTCCAGGGATTTCTCCAACGACTGATGTTGAAGCTCGACTTGGAGATTAGGCAGGGTCGAGTGGCTAAGCAGATGCTCGGCCAAGCGACCTCGGTGAATTGCATTGGCGCCGGGTCATCATTCAAAAGACCCTCATCAGAGGGCACCTCCTCCCCCTCCTGGGGCAGATGAATGTCTAAGGGTTGACCCTCGCCGACCTCCTGAGTCGGGGGAGTCATTACCCTTTCTCTTGGTGGAGCCTCCTCCTCAACTCCAACGGGTGGCAAAGATTTCTCCCTTGCTGGATCCTCTTAAGCCCTCGCCAGGGGGACTCCCATTGGTGGCCCTCCTTGAGCATCAGATGAGGGGACCTCTATCACCAACTCTTCAATGGAGGGGTCTCTCTCTCTCGCCTCCCCTGCCAAGGTAACTTCGGGGGAGGGAGGTGGACGCTCGACCTGTTTTGGCTTTTTAGGCGCCGCCCTCGTCGGGCCTCCGGCGGCCTTTCTCTTTTTCTTGAGAGCCTCTGACAAAAAATATGTGGAGAACCTCATCCCTGCACCATAAAAACAAGGAGTCAAAGAACAAAAATAGGAATAGTAAAACAAACAACGATAAACCATGAACAAACAAAGGCATATGTACAGGTGTATGTACGTAATAAGTGCACGAAGGATAAAAGGAAGGACAAGGAGCTGCGGCCAATGGCCGAAGAAAGGTGACGCTCACCAGATATCGGTGAGGCCACCACCAGTGCTGCTAAGGCCTCGCAAAGGTTGCCCTCCAACAATAGCTCTGCACACGGAGGAACAATGGAGGACAGAAGGGCCTTAAAAAGTTCTCGGTCCCTTTCCTCTATGCTGGAGTTTTTATTGGGACTAGTGTCGGGATAACCCCAAGACGTCTTCACTCCCTCACCATGGACGTAAAAGAAACATGATTTCCATTCTTTTATCTTCGAGGGCAAGTCCAATTTGAGTACCCTCTTAGGATTGGAGGCAAAACTCCACCAACCGCTCCTGGAGGAATTCCTAAGCTTGTACAAAGCTCGAAAGAGAGAAACTCGAGCGGAGGCACCATGAAAATGGCAAAGCACTATGAATGCGCAGATAACTCGAATGGAATTTGGGGTTAATTGAGCAAGAACTAGGTTATATCTATCTAAGAGATTTAAAAAGAAGAATGAAGAGGGAGGCAGAGCCCACCTTTAAGGAATTCCTCATAAAGGGCAACTCCTCCCCCTCGGCCACATATCACCTTATCGCTATACCAAGGGGCGGAGAGACGACGCTGTCAGGAATGTTATACCGAACCCTGATTCTCTTTATGTCCTTCTCTTTCAGGACGGAATATATTCCCCCTGGGCCCGTGGAAGTGGATCTAGAGGGAGATACTGAATGGGACGGTGGAGGCGAAACCCTAGGAGTTGGAGAGGCGACCCTAGTCACGGGAGGGGGAACCTCACCCGAGGGAACCCCGCCCGAGGGATCCTCACCCGAGGGAACCTCGCCTAAGGGGACCTCGCTGGGGGACGGGTTAACAGCCTCCAAACGACAGGGAATTGAGATCCCACCGGGTGCACGACGATGAGCCTCGAGAATCTCTTCCTTAGATGGTTCGACTAAAGGCTCCTTGCCCTTCCTATCGGTTTGGGGATCCATCGAAAAGAAATAAGTACACAAGGAAAACTGAGAGACTAACCTCAAAATGGAAGGACAGAAGCAAAAGGAAGCTCGGCGTTTGGAGGAAAGGCGAGGAGCAAGAAGAACGTAGAAGTGATGGAAGACAAAAAGGATAGGCGGGATAATGTCAACCTTCCAGATTTCAGAGATCCCGCCCATCATGAAGAGCGAAGCAGCGAGTGCCGAATCGTGGCCTAAGTGTCATTTACCCATAAGCGGAGCCCATTTCCCCCAGCAAAAAGAACCGCCAGGGTAATTTAAGTGCGTAACCTCTTTCCCTATCAATCACGAGGCGTTTCTTTTAAATAATAAAAGGACTCTTAATATCCTTAGAAGTGCACGCCCATCATTAACAAAGTGTGGCATATCAAGCCTAATTATACAAGAATTTTTTTCATGCTACTGTCTTGGCAAGTGCTGCGCACGTGGGAACCAAGACTCAGAAGAGGGGGGGGGGGCATATGACGTGGCCAGTAAAGGCCACATGGTAAAATGGTGCTCGATCCGATATGACTCGTAGAAGCCACATAATGAAATGATGGGCGGCGCTCGGGCCCTAGGCGGCCCCGTTGGTGCTCGGCCCCTAGGCGTCCCCAAGACCAGTCCTAGGCGGCCTCGATATTGCTCGGCCCCTAGGCGGCCCTAGAGCCAGTCCTAGGCGGTCTTGACATTGCTCGGCCCCTAAGCAGCCCCAGAGCCAGCCCTAGGCGGCCTCAACGTTACTCGGCCTCTAGGCGGCCCCAGGGCCAGTCCTAGGCGGCCTCAACGTTGCTCGGCCCCTAGGCGGCCCAAGGGCTAGTCCTAGGTGGCCTCAATATTGCTCGGCCCCTAGGTGGCCCCAGAGCCAGCCCTAGGCGGCCCCGACATTGCTCGGCCCCTAGGCAGCCCTAGAGCCAGCCCTAGGTGGCCCCGATGTCGCTCGGTCACTAGGCGGCCCTAGGGCCAGTCCTAGGTGGCCCTAACGTTGCTCGGTCCCTAGGCGGCCCCGACGTTGCTCGGCCCCTAGGCGACCCCAGTGCCAGCCCTAGGTGGCCCCAACGTTGCACGGCCCGTAGGCAGCCCCAGAGCCAATCCTAAGCGGCCCCTAGGCAGCCTCAGAGCCAGCCCTAGGCCGCCGTGACGTTGCTCGGCCCCTAGGTGGCCCCAGGGCTAGCCCTAGGCGGCCCCGATGATGTTCGGCCCTTAGGTGGCCACAGAGCCAGTCCTAGGCGGCCTCGACATTGCTCGGGCCCTAGGAGGCCCCATAGCCAGGCCTAGGCGACCCCAACATTGCTCGGTCCCAAGGTGGCCCTAGGGCCAGTCCTAGGTGGCCTCGACATTGCTCGGCTCCTAGGCAACCCCAGAGCCAGCCCTAGGTAGCCCCGATGTTGCTCAGACCCTAAGCGGCCCCAAGGCCAGCCCTAGGCGGCCCCGACGATATTCGGCCCCTAGGCGGCCCCAGGGGTAGTCCTAGGCGGCCTCGACATTGCTCGGCCCCTAGGCGGCCCCAGAGCCAGTCCTTGGCGGCCCCGATGTTGCTAGGGCCCTAGGCGGCCCCAGGGCCAGTCCTTGGCAACCTCGACATTGCTCGGCCCCTAGGCAGCCCCAGAGCTAGCCCTAGGTGGCCCCGATGATGCTCGGCCTCTAGGCGGCCCCCGGGCCAGTCCTAGGCGGCCTCGACATTGCTCGGCCCTAGGGCCAGCCCTAGGCGGCCTCGACATTGCTAGGCCTCTGGGTGGCCCCAGAGCCAGCCCTAGGTGGCCTCGACGTTGCTTGGCCCGTAGGCGGCCCTGGGGCCAGTCCTAGATGGCCTCAATGTTGCTCGGCCCCTAGGCGGCCCCAGGGCCAGCCCTAGGCGGCTCCGATGTTGCTCGGTCCCTAGGTGGCCCTAGGGCCAGTCCTAGGCGGCCCCGACGTTGCTTGGCCCCTAGGCAGCCCCAGGGCCAGCCCTAGGTGGCCCCGACATTGCTCGGCCCCTAGGCGGCACTAGGGCTAGCCCTAGGCGGCCCCCAGGGCCAGCCCTAGGCGGCCTCGATGTTGCTTGGCCCCTGGGTGGCCCTAGGGCTAGTCCTAGGCTGCCTCGTCAGCGCTCGACCCCTGGGTGGCCGATTTGATAGGAAAAGAGATGTCAATTCTGGCATCCTCCTTAGAGGATCCCAGCCTAAAAAGTTATTAGCAGAATTTAATGTCTCTGACTAAATAAGCATCAAAAGATGATTATCTGCCATAAAGTATCAATCACTTCGAGTTAGAAAGGCCACTATTGCCCAAAAGTCATTAGAAGCATCGAAAAACGATTATTGCCATAAAGTATCAATCACTTCGAATCAGAAAGGCCACTAGTGCCTAAAAGTCACTAGCAGAATTTAATGACTCTGACTAAATAAGCATCAAAAGGAGACTATCTGCCATAAAGTATGAATCATCTCGATACGGAAAAGCCACTAAGGCCCAAAAAGTCATAGTAGAATTTAATAGCTCTAGCTAAATAAGCTTTAAAAGCTGATTATTCCTGGGAAAACATTGATGATGTCGGTATAATGGAGGCAAATCCAATCCGATTGGCTCTATCTGTAAGAGTGCTGACATGTCATGATATTCGGACCTAAGCAAAGGAAAAGACCAATAAAAAGGGAAAGAGGGCAAACCAAAGGGGGGATTTTTAAGCCAGAAACGACCCACTTCTTCCACACACACCTCTTCTTAAAAACTACTGATGTGTTCCTGGTTGCTAACTTGGGGCGTCGAAGGATCCCAACTGGAATCTCTGGCCATGAGATTTCTTGCAGGACTCTAAAGGTGAAGGAGGGATCTTGGTGCACTCTTGGAGTGGCAGCCGACGCTCAAGGACGTCAGCTCAAAGTGACCGGGCATCAACAGGAATCTTGAATTCTTTCCCTGATTTCATCCCCTGTTTCAGGAAGTCGTTGGCTTACGGCTGGTTCCGATGAGACTATGCATCCGATAAGAAGCTAGGAAGTCCTGTACACCCAGTTCGTCGGAGTTTGCAATGGTGGCGTCGCACCATGATCAGTTTGTTGGCCTGGTAGGGGGTCCAATCCAAGAACTAGCCGATGGGTTCTTGCCACCGTGCCATGTTAAAAAAAGGGGGGTGGCTGGTGCTATCAAGGCCGTGGCTGGGCGGTCACCAGTTGACCAGTCGACCATGGAGCGAGGCTCGCCCAGCTGGTTGGGGGTCAGGACCAAGATGACGGGAATTAGGAAGGGAAACCATTCTTCGTTCTTCGTTCTGGATGGAACCAATTTTTTTTTTGGAATTGAACCGAATTAGGTTTCAGGTGGCTTCAGGTGAGGAATTTTAAATGGGTTAATTCTGAAAGAATTTACTTCAACCTAGGATCATGGTTATAACCATAGGTTGATTGAATAATAAATCATGATCTAGTCATATGAAACATGTTTAATCTCAAATATTGGGTCCTGCAAATATTGATCTAGGAGGGAACTTCAGGGCTGGGTGATAACAAATTTATCAGAGAATGTTTAAGTTAACAAAAACAAATACGCTTGTATATGTTGCTGCAAAAATTCATTCTTCAACTCGGGTGCGGTTTAACTCCGGATATGGACGCCGATCTCTCGCCTGGATGGAACCTGCAAGAAAATTCACACAAAGAGTGTTGGGGTTGGCCCTCTGCGGAAGACCCTCCGACATTCAAGTTAGTGAAGATTCAAAGCAAGCAAATATGGGGAGAAGGCTCTCGTAGAAGAGTCCCTCAAGAAATGGCCTTTTGAGAGCTCCGAGCTCTGCTTGAGCTTTAATGGAGTTTTTCAATGAGAGTGTGAGCGTAAGCATTTACAGATGTGATGACAGGCAATCACTTGATTCTTTGGACGTGTTACAGAGGGTTCAAAGCCATCAAGATTCGAATTAAGTTTGTTATGAGGCCGATAGCATATGTATCTGATTAGTTACAGAATCTACAGCTAGGGAAGCTAGTTGATGCTTTGAGATTCGGTGATTTTATAGGCTCTAGGCTACTTCTGATATTATTGGCCTAATTTTCTGCTCAAGGTTGTTAGGGGTCTATGCGGCTGGAATCTCGATAAATCATCATGAATCTAAAATTTTCATATCTGACCTTGATCGAGTGATCGGAACCGTTCATCGTATGGAGAATTCATCGTAACGGTTGGTGGTGAATGCACTTGAGCTAGGCACGAGGATAGCTCAGTTCCACAGAGGTTCAGGGATTCCTCGGTTTTGCCAAGGAATAAGAGGATAGCTCAGCTCTGCCGAGACATATGAATATCTCAGTCTGGCCGAGGTAAAAGGATAGCTCGGGCCCGCCGAGGCATGAGAATGGTTCAGAATGATTCAGTCTGAGGGTAGCTCGGTCCGAGGATGCTTCGGTCTCATCGAGGTGCACCAGCTCTGTTATTTTCTAGATGTAATAGCTAGCTGATCAAAAATCAAAAATGGTCTCGACCTTTTTGTCATATGCACAGTATTGGCGCAATAACAATTTTACCCTCATCAGTATTGTTGGCCCAGATGGCAACCCAAGAGGGGGGGATGAATTGGGTTCTGTAAAAATTTTAACTCTTTGAAAATATTTAGATTGATATGAAGGTGCTTGAGTGAACTAAACTAATTAAAGCTAAGCACAAATAAGGATGATAAAGAGAGAGAGAGATAAATGCATGACAAACACAAAGTTTTTATAGTGGTTCGGTGTATCCAATACCTACGTTCACTCCCAAGCAACACTTGGGTCCACACTATAATCCCACTGATTACAGTCAAGTTGTTTTACAAGCTCACAACTCCAACATGTTGTTTTACCCGGGATCACAACGAACCCAGTCGGTTTTTCTCTGGGCTCACCAGCACACAACCCAAACCCAAGCTAACCTTAGCTTGACCCGAGGTAAACTACCTCCACTAATTTAATCCCCCTGATTGAATTAGCAAATAATAATTTGAAAATAAAGTTTACAATACAAGATAGCTCCTCAAATGAGCAAATATTCAAATTAAATAAGCAAGGATTAGAAGAGCCTATTTTTGGAAGAAATATGAGGTTGAGCTTTTCTTCTTTTTCTCCTCTCTTCTAAATAGATGAATGAAGATTGAACTTCGATTCTTGAATCCGGGCTTGTTGAAGAGAAGCTTGAAATTTTGGAGCTTTTGGTCACTTCTTCAAAACTTTTGGAAATCTTTCAATTTTTGATCTTTGAAGGCTATGTATTTCTCTTGAATCTCTCTTCAAATAATGGGCGTGCACTCAGAGATTTTTCTTTGAAATTTCTCTCTTTTTCACTGAGTATTTTTCTCAATTTTTCAATCTTATTTTCAAACGGATGGTTCCCCCTTTTTATAGATCTCTTAATCCAAGATTAGGTGAGAAAAGTAGCCGTTACAAGGTACCTGGATTGCTTCTACATACAAAGAAATATAGCCATTAGAGATTAGGTAAAAAAATATTACCGTTAGAGTCCGTTCTGACATTTGAAAATCTGTTCCTGACAGGTTGAAGTCGGCTCCAACTTTCCATGTGTCGGCTCCAACTCGGGTTTCTAAAAATAGTAAATAAAAAGTTTGTTGGGGAGTCGGCTCCGAAAAAGTGATGTGTTGGCTCGTCGTATTTAGGTGTCGGCTCCCGAAACCGAGGGTGTCGACTCCGATGATGTCCAAAAAATACGCTCTCTGTTCTCAGGTTAGAGTCCGCTCCAGAAAACCCAAGTGTCGGCTCCTGAACTTCAGGTGTCGGCTCCTGAACTCAAGGTGTCGGCTCCAAAAACTGACGCAGAAAGCACTTCTCTGTATCTCAGGATAGAGTTGGCTCCAGAGTTTCAGGGGTCGATTCCAAATGTGCCGAAATTCTGATACGCTCTGGAGTCGGCTCTAGACACAGTGGGTGTCGGCTCCAAGTTCTGAACTTAAATATATTCTATTGAAATTCAATTCAAAACTAATTCAAACTTATTTCAATATGATTTTTGGATAAATACTCGATCTTAACTCCTGAAACACTCGTCAAATCTATCAGAAACATAATGAATATTCTCATGGATTTTGTTAATCATCAAAATCAATAATTGGATAAATAATTCATCAATAATTTTCAAACAATCTCCCCCTTTTTTATGATGACAAAAACACTGAGTATATGCTTAAGCAATTAATGCATAATTACTACTCAATTTAAAATAAAGGTTAAGCTCCCCCTTAATGAGGTAGCTCCCCCTAAATTTGTACATATTTTAAGTTCATTGAATCTTTATACATATCTTGAATTCATTTGATATGAATGTATCATTAAAGTATTATTCTTAAGTGTCATTCTCTTTATTATCTTCTCCCCATTGTACATTAAATTATAACTTTTATGCATATACAAATATCATTTACTTCTCCCCCTTTTTTGTAATCAACAAAAAGGTTAAGAAGTTGCAAATAGTATCAATGCATTGAACATTAAGTGAATCAAAATTCAATCCAAGTCACTCAATATCAAAGTTCAAAGATAGAAAATATGATTTCATTAAAGTATCAAAATATTACATCATAATTGCTTTCATACATCATTCAACTATAACAAAATGTTACTTTAAATACATCAAAACATCAAAATGTATTAAACTAAACATCAACTTCTAATTACATCAAAAATACAAACTGAACTTCAAAGACTAAGTACATCAAAATGTAAATCAAACATCAAAAGTTAAAAACATCAAAATCTAATAAGTCTTTTGAGCTCTTCAAGAATCTTTCCCATTCCTTCACTTTGAATCTTGATAAAATCATTCAATCTTCTGTCAATAAATACAGATGCCACTATAATTTTCTCTTGTAATTCAGCATTGCACTTTGAATATATATCTGAGTCTCCTCCTATGTCCTTGATCTTTTCAAATATTTGCATTAACTCTGTCTTCAAGGCTTTGAAGATGATCCAAGGGTTGACTCAATGCTTCTAATTTTGTCTTCCAAAGAGTAACACATTTCTCTTATACTAAGCAATCTACTATCTAATTCAATCTTCATTCTTTCTTCATGAATACCAAATAACTCCTTAAGCTGCTCCAACTGAACACTAGAAAAACCAGCAGTAGGAACAGACAGGGGTACAGGTGCAGGAACTGGAGTAGGTGCCGATGGTGGTGATGATCTGCTAGGCTCTGATGAAAGATGCCTCATCGATGGACCAGCCTCTAATGGTGCAGTAGCTCCCATATCAGCTGCTCTCTCATCTAGATGTCCTTTCCTTTCCCATCTACCATCCACCTTTATAAATCCCATTTGATGCACTGTAGCAAGAATGTAATAATCGGTGTGCCTAAGGTTTTTCATGGGCTCAATATCTGAAATAACTACACCCTGACTCTGGAATACCATGGTCAAGATCATTCCATAAGGCAAGGTTGATCTCTTCTTGCTCCCAGCCTCAACCATGTACCAAATCATCATATCTGCTAGGTTAATCGGCTGACCCATCAAAACACTATCCATAATCACTATGTCTCGCTCTGAGACATACTCAAATCTTCCGGTTTTAGGAAACAAGATCCTACCACATATATTATGTAAAAGTCTAAGCTCAAGGGGCAACTGGTTTGCCTTAACTTCCTCAAATTCAGCAAACTCTCTTCCTAACATCCTTGATAATGCTCCTGCTCTATCACTGTGGCTATTTGCAATTAATCCAACAACTGGAATTTCTAAAAGATTGCCCAAAATCTTAGATGTAAGATGGATTCTTCTTCCTCTAACCATATTGACTAATCCTCCATCTCCTCTTAACAAATTGAAATATAATTCTTTAACTAGGGCCAGATATGTGGGAACGTCCAAAGAACATACCTTTTCCCAACGAGCTCCTTGATTTGTCGTCCAATAGAAAATCCCTCGGCCTCAAAAAAATGAAAATCCACTTTTCTACCCATGGTGATAATTCGACCGGCTAGGGTATCAATTTGGGATGAGGAGGGGCTAGGTATAGCACTAGGAGTGGATGCGGTTGAGCTGGAGGAAGAACTCGGAGTGGGTTCACGCGTCGGACGCCTTGCTGTTCACTTTCCCGTAGTCACTCTACCTCCAAACAATGATCCTCTACGCTTGGGTGCCATTGAGTGCTAGGAGAGGTTAATTTGAGAAATTTAGGGTTTTGGGGAGAGTTTGGAAGAATTTGGAAAGCCTTGGTGTCGAGTGAAATGATGGAGGTGTCGACTCTGCCCTAAATAAGTCAACCTGGGACCACTTAGAGTCGACTCCCGCAAAGCGAGGTGTCGGCTCCAGGTCGCTAACACAATCAGCCCCGAAGTGGAGTCGATTCGAGAAAAGTAGGTGTCAGCTCCAAAATTATAAACAGAACTAGAGTCGACTCTGATACCAAAGGTGTCGGCTCCACGACAATTTAAAAAAAAAGAGTTTCAAAGAATCTGAAACTTGTCCGGATTGACATCAAATTTTGGCTAAATCAACTTTGAAATGTGATGAATCAAGGGGTTCAAATATTTAGATAAATCATCCTTAAAATTATAAAAAATTAGGAAAAATGATTGAATTCTAGATAATCATTCCTAGGAGATTTAAAATTCATTCTAATGGATCACAAACTCCTAATTCTCCTATAAGATAACAAAATCTCTCTTCATTAAGGGGTTTTGTAAAAATGTCTAATTGTTCATCAGTACAAACATAATCAAGACAAATGTTATTATTAGCTACATGTTCTCTAATAAAATGATAACTAATTTCAATGTGTTTAGTTCTTGAATGTTGGATTGGATTCTTAGTTAAATTGATTGCACTAGTGTTATCACATCTAATTGATGTTCTATCAACTGTTATACCATAATCTTCAAGTTGTCGCTTAATCCAAAGGATTTGAGCACAGCAACTTTCAGCTGCAATATATTCAGCTTCAGCAGTTGATAATGCAACCGAATTTTGCTTTTTGCTAAACCAAGAGATTAAGTTACTTCCTAAAAATTGGCATGCACCACTTGTACTCTTTCTATCTAATTTACAACCAGCATATCAGAATCAGTATAAGTAATCAAATTTAATGTTGAGTCTCTAGAATACCATAATCCTACATTTTTAGTTCCATTTAGATGTCTAAGTATTCTTTTTACTGCAATTAAGTGAGATTCTTTAGGTTCAGATTGATATCGTTCACATAAGCATACTACAAACATGATATCTGGTCTACTAGCTGTTAAATAAAGTAGTGAACCGATCATACCTCTATAATGCTTTTGATCAACAGACTTACCATCTTCATCTTTATCTAACTTGCATGAAGGACTCATTGGTATTCCGAGAGCTTTGACTTATTCCATACCAAACTTCTTGAAAATTTCTTTTGTATATTTTATTTAGTTGATGAAGATTCCCTCTCTTTCTTGTTTGATTTGGAGTTAAAGGAAGAAGTTGAGTTCTCCCATCATGCTCATCTTGAATTCACCCTGCATTAACTTAGCAAATTCTTGACACAAGAGATTATTAGTAGCACCGAATGCAATATCATCTACATATATTTGTACTACAAATAAATCTTTATCTTTTCTTTTCAAAAATAAGGTTTTATCAACATTTCCTCTAGAAAAATCATTTTCAATTAGAAATTTGCTTAATCTATCATACCAAGCTCTAGGTGCTTGTTTTAAACCATATAGTGCTTTGTGTAGTTTAAAAACATGATTTGAAAATTCATGATTTTTAAAACCTGGTGGTTGTTCAACAAAAACTTTTCATTTATAAAAACATTTAAAAATGCACTTTTAACTTCCATTTGAAATAAATTAATGTTCATATGACATGCAAATGCAAGTAATAGTCTAATTGCTTCTAATCTAGCTACAGGTGCAAAGGTTTCATCAAAATCAATTCATTCTTCTTGATTATATCCTTTTGCAACTAGTCTAGCTTTATTTCTAATTACTATACCATTTTTATCTAATTTATTCCTAAATATCCATTTAGATCCTATAACAGAATGACCTTTAGGTCTATCAACTAAGGACCATACATTATTCCTAGTAAATTGATTTAATTCCTCTTGCATAGCTAACATCCAATTACTATTTTTTTAGCTTCTTCAATAGTTTTGGGTTCTATATGAGATACAAATGCAAGATGATTATTGATATTTCTCATTGATTATCTAGTTCTTACACCTTGAGATGGATCACCTATAATCAATTTCTTTGGATGACCATAGGAATATCTCCAATCTCTAGGAAGATCTACCTCATTATGATTAGTATCAATAACATCAACTCTATGAGAATCATCATCTTTAGCTTCTTGGTCATGATCTGAAGATACTTATATTTAATTTTTCAATATCTCTCTCAAGCAAATTTGTATCTTCCTCATCATCAATCTTTCTGAACTTGATGCTAAAGACTCATCAAAAACTACATGAATAGATTCTTCTACAATTAAGTTCCTTTTGTTAAATACTCTATAGGCTTTACTGGATGTTGAATATCCTAAGAATATGCCTTCATCAGATTTTGCATCAAACTTCCCAAGGTTGTCTTTAACATTATTATGAATAAAACATCTACAACCAAATGCATGAAAATAACCTATATTTGGTTTCCTATTATGCTATAATTCATAGGAAGTTTTCTTAAGAATTGGTCTAATTAGGGCTCTATTTAAAATGTAACATATCGTGTTTATAGCTTCCGCCCAGAAATACTTTGGGAGTTGGCTTTTACATAGCATGGTATGGGCCATGTCTTCTAAAGTCCTATTCTTTCTTTCTACAACTCCATTTTGTTGGGATGTCCTAGGTGCAGAGAAATTATGATGAATGCCATTTTCAATACAAAAATTTTCAAATAGATGATTTTGCAAATTCTGTGCCATGATCACTTCTAAGAGACACTACAGTATTGTTTTTCTCATTTATGACTTTCTTGAAGAATTTTAGAAATATTGAGAAAGTCTCATCCTTGTGAGCCAAAAATTATACCCAAGTGAATTTAGAATAATCATCTACTATCACAAGACTATATTTCTTCCTCTTACACTAGTGGTTCTAGTAGGTCCAAAAAGGTCCATGTGAAGTAGTTCAAGTGGCCTAGAAGTGGAAACAATATTTTTAGATTTGAAAGAATTTCTAGATTGTTTTCAATTTGACATGTATCATAAATTCTATTATTTTCAAAATCTAACTTTGGAAGTCCTTTAACTAAATCCATTCTAATTAATTTTGAAATTAGGTGTGTGCTTGCATGACCTAATTTATGATACCATAACCATCCAATCTCATTTACATTAGCATTATCAGCAACTAAGCAATGATTACTAGTAGATAAATTGTCCAATTCAATTAAGTATATATTGCCATTTCTATTTCCAACAAATATAATGCTATTATCTATGAGATTAGAAACAGTGCAAATAGAAGCTTCAAAGGAAACTTTGAAACCTTTATCACACAATTGGCTAATGCTAATTAGATTATGCTTTAAACCAACAACATATAAAACATTTTCTATAAAAGTGGATGGAGTTATTTAAATTTTACCTAGGCCCATAATTTGACCTTTGCCATTGTCTCCAAAAGTAGCAACTCCTCTTTTATCTTCAGGGATGATGAATTGATCCTTGTCACCCGTCATATGCCTTGAGCAGCCACTATCAAGATACCACTTTCATTTTGATCCTTTGGCCGCAAGACACATCTACAAGATAATCAAGTCTTATGTTTAGGTACCCAAGCTTTCTTGGGTCCTTCAGGGTTAGTAGCAATAAAAATTATTCCTTTTGCAACCCATATTTTTTTCCTTTAATATTTAAATTCTTATTAGTTTTTTCTAAAATTACATTCATAAGATTTATGACCTTTCTTGTTGCAATGATAACATGAAACATCATTCTTGATTGTTTTCTTAATGAAGAAATTGTTTACAAATTTTTGTTTCATGTGAAGTCTATAACCTAATCCGACTTCATCAAAAACTGCTATTTGATTACTTAAAAGTAAATTTAATTTTTCTGAGCTATATGTAAATTTATCAACAATGTTTTTATACTTATCAACTTCTTTCTTTAAATTAATGTTTTCATTGAAAATTGATTCTTTTTCTTTTCGAAAACCTTCCTTTTCAGCTTTTAGATCTTTAATTTCAAGAGTTAATTCATTCTTTTCTTTAAGAAAATTTGAATTTCAGTTTTCAAAGATTTGTTTTTATTTTTTGAAATTTTGAAGTCACCAACTAATTTATTAAATGCCTCATATAGTTCATCAAATGTAAAATCATGAGTTTCAGAACTTACCTCATCGTCGTTTACCATAAAGCAAATGTTTGCAACTTCTTTTTGTTCCTCCTCGGAAGAGCATTCTTCGCTATCACTCCATGTTGCAACATACGTCTTCTTCTTCTTCTTGTAACCCTTCTTTAATTGAGGACACTCATATCTAAATGCCCCAGCTTCTTACACTCATAACATGTCAAGGGTTCTTTTTCTTTTTCTTTGTCCTTCCCTTTCTCCTTTTCTCCTTCCATTTTTATTCCATACCTTTTCTTATGGAAGTGTCTCCTTCTTTGCATAAATTTCTTAAATTTTCTTGCAAGGAGAGCTGTTTCATCATCATCATTATCATCATCATCACTGCTGCTTTCTTCAATTTCTGCAGCCTTAAGAGCTATGGTTCTCGTCTTTTTGATATCTTCCTCTTGATGTTGCTTCATTGTTAGTTCATGTGTCCTCAATGATCCAAATAACTTCTAATCTATCCCAAATTTCTTTTGCAAAAATGCAAGTAGAAATGCGATTAAATTCATTAGCATCCAAAGAATAGTACAAAACATTCATGGCTTTAGCGTTGAGCTGAGCCAACTTCTTATCATGTTCATCCCATTCCGTTTTCGGCTTAGGAATCACCATGTTGTCTACTCTTATTGTGGGTGTGTGAGGACCCTTTACTATGATGCCCCATAGTTCATAGTCAAGTGCTTGAATAAAATTGTTCATTCTAGCTTTCCAATAACCATAATTTGTACCATTAAATAAAGGAGGTCGATTAATGGATTGACCTTCTAAAAAAGATGATCCAACTTGAGCTGCCATTAAAATCTTTGACTCTTGATCGTTAGATCAAATTTAAATGAGCACAAGCTTTGATATCAATTGTTGGCCCAGATGGCAACCCAAGATGGGGGGGGGGGGGGTGAATTGGGTTTTTTAAAAATTTTAACTCTTTGAAAATAAAGATTGATATGAAGGTGCTTGAGTGAACTAAACTAATTAAAGCTAAGCACAAATAAGGATGATAGAGAGAGAGATAAATGCATGACAAACACAAAGTTTTTATAGTGGTTCGGTGTATCCAATACCTACGTCCACTCCCAAGTAACACTTGGGTCCACACTATAATCCCACCGATTACAGTCGAGTTATTTTGCAAGCTCACAACTCTAACTTGTTGTTTTACCCAGGATCACAACGAACCCAGCCGGTTTTTCTTTGGGCTCACCAGCACACAACCCAAACCCAAGCTAACCTTAGTTTGACCCGAGGTAACTACCTCCACTAATTCAATCCCCCTGATTGAATTAGCAAACAATAATTTGAAAATAAAGTTTACAATACAAGATAGCTCCTCAAATGAGCAAATATTCAAATTAAATAAGCAAGGATTAGAAGAGCCTATTTTTGGAAGCAATATGAGGTTGAGCTTTTCTTCTTTTCCTCCTCTCTTCTGAATAGATAAATGAAGATTGAACTTCGATTCTTGAATCCGGGCTTGTTGAAGAGAAGCTTGAAAATTTGGGGCTTTTGGTCACTTCTTCAAAACTTTTGGAAATCTTTCGATTTTTGATCTTTGAAGGATATTGATTTCTCTTGAATCTCTCTTCAAATAATGGGCATGCACTCAGAGATTTTTCTTTGAAATTTCTCTCTTTTTCACTGAGCATTTTTCTTGATTTTTTAGTCTTATTTTCAAACGGACGGTTCCCCCTTTTTATAGATATCTTAATCCAAGATTAGGTGAGAAAAGTAGTCATTATAAGGTACCTGGATTGCTTCTACATACAAAGAAATATAGCCGTTAGAGATTAGGTGAAAAAATATTACCGTTAGAGTCCATTCTGACATTTAAAAATCCATTCCTGACAGGTTGGAGTCGGCTCCAACTCGGGTTTCTAAAAATAGTAAATAAAAAGTTTGTTGGGGAGTCGGCTCCAAAAAGTGATGTGTCGGGTCACCGCATTTAGGTGTCGGCTTCCGAAACCGAGTGTGTCGACTCCGACGATGTCCAAAAAATACGCTCTCTGTTTTTAGGTTAGAGTCCGCTCCAGAAATCCCAAGGTCGGCTCCTGAACTTCAGGTGTCACTCCCAAACTCAAGGTGTCGGCTCCAAAAACTGATGCAGAAAGCACTTCTCCGTATCTCAGGTTAGAGTCGGCTCCAGAGTTTCAGGGGTCGACTCCAAACCGTACCAAAATTCTGATATGCTCTGGAGTCGGCTCCAGACACAGTGGGTGTCAGCTCCAAGTTCTGAACATAAATATATTCTATTGAAATTCAATTAAAAACTGATTCAAACTTGTTTTAATATAATTTTTGGATAAACACTCGATCTTAACTCCTGAAACACTCGTCAAATCTATTAGAAACATAATGAATGTTCCCATGGCTTTTGTTAATCATCAAAATCAATAATTGGGTAAATAATTCATCAATAATTTTTCAATAATCTCTCCCCTTTTTATGAT
>UESW01001586.1:127397-153126 GCA_900491605.1 Calamus simplicifolius | reverse complement strand
AGAAGAGGAAAAGAAGAAAAGAAGAAAAGAAGAAAAGCTCAAAGCCAAACAACTTCAAATCAGGCTTTTCTAAACTTGTTTTCTTATTCTTGAATATTTGCTCATTGAGGAGCTGTGCATCTTTGAAAAACTATATTCTTTTTATTTGTGCCTAGTTCAATCAAGGGGATTGAACTAGTGAAGGTTGTTAACCTCGGGTCAAGCTAGAATAGCTTGAGTTTAGGGTTGTGTGCTGGTGAGCCCGAAAAACCGGCTGGGTTCGTTGTGATCCCGGGTAAAACAATAAGTTTGGGTTGTGAACTTGTAAAACAACTCGGCTGTAATCGAGGAGATTATAGTGTGGACCCAAGTGGATCTTGGGAGTGGACGTAGGTGTTGGATACACCGAACCACTATAAAATCTTTGTGTTTGCCGTGCTTCTATTGTCTCTATCTCTATCTCATTGATTGTGCTTTATATTTGCATTGCATTTACTCTCATTCATCTTAAGCAAACAATTTTTTTAAAAGGGATAAATTTTTTAAAGAACCCATTTCACCCCCCCCTCTTGGGCTGTCATCTGGGCCAACAAACAGAATATGCACAAATAGAGAGTTAAAGATAATGAGACAATCACGGCAAACACAGGAGATTTTATAGTGGTTCGGTGTACCTACACCTACTTTTACTCCCAAGTATCTCTTGGGTCCACACTATAATCAATCTGATTACAGCAGAGTTGTTTTGCAAGCTCACAACTCGAACTTGTTATTTTTCTGGGTGCACAATGAACCCAGCTGGTTTTCAAGGCTCACTAGAACAAAACCTTACACCATAAGCAAACTGCTTGCACAAGGCTAACAGCCTCAAAGGAATCAATCCTCCGATTGACCCAGCAAACAATAATCGTTTTTACAAAACAAAGGCTCCTCCAATGAGCAAATATACAATGATAGAACACGAAATAAAGAGATAGGAATCAAAGCCTGATTTGCAGATCTTGGTGGCTTGCTTCTTTTCTTCTCTTGGGTGGATCTTCCTTTATAATGCTCTTGAAGCTCCAAAATCAGAAAACTAGGGCTTGCTTCTTTTCTTGAGATTTCTTCAAAATGGAGCTATGAAAGCTTAGAATCTCTCTCTTTTCTTTTAGGGAATCAGTATAATCTTTCCTCTCGAATTTTTCTCTTTTCTCTTTTAATTTTCTGATGGGTTTCTAAGATTTTTCTCTATTCTTGTCTTTTTTCTCTCTCTTTTTCGGATGCAGCAAACCCCCTTCTTATAGATTAGTTTAATCCATAAATAGTTTAAAACTATCAGTTAGAAACAAGTGTAAGAAGGATTAGAACCAAAAATAGTAATAGCCGTTGGGATTAAAAAGATAAAAGTAAAGTTTAGAGTCGTTCTGACAGTTCTGAAGTCGCGTTTGACATTCTGGAGTCGGCTCTAACTTTTCTGGAGTTGGCTCTAAATCAAAAATCCCCAAATCACTTGAACTGGAGTCATCTCTGACTTTTTTGGGTCGACACAAAAATCTTATGGAGTCGACTCTAACAGTCCAGGAGTCGATTCTAAGTCGTGGCCAGAAAAACCATCATTCTGTCTTTTCTGTTGGATCGGCTCTAACAGTCCAGGAGTCGACTCTAAGTCTGTGCCGATTTCCGGAGTCGACTCTGCGATTCCATGTGTCGACTCTAATGTCTGCAATCTTACCTTGACATTAGATTCGAACTAGAACTCATCATAAACTAAAAACTTAATCAAAATCATTAGTAACTTTAAATGTTATACTCAAATAGTTTTGTTAATCATCAAAATCAACAATTGGGTCAACATCTCCCCCTTTTTGATGATGACAAAAACTGAGTATATGCATTAAAAATTCATTTGAATTAAGAGTTATAGACATTGTTAAAGCTTTAAAACTTCCTAACAGAGAATTTGATGCCAATTTTCAAAATAAACCAAAAAAGATACTTGAGTTCTATTATAAACATCAATCAAGATGATTTAACTTTACGTAGGAAATTATTAAGCTCCCCCTGCATTGAATAACTCCCCCTATGTAAATAAACTGAAATCAATTGATTATTTTTGATACAAATTGATTAGAATTTATAAATCTCAAAATTTCTCTCCCCCTTTTTAGATATGCCAATTGATTGAAATCTTATATTCCTTTAATCTTATATTCTTCCATTCTTATTTCCTTTATGCATATATAATTTTCTCTCCCCCTTTTTTGTTATCAGCAATAAGGTGAATTTAAAAACAATAAAGAAGGTTATCAGAGCGAGGTTGTTGGTTCATTCAATCATAGAGATGGTAATTGGTTCTCATAGACAAATTTGCAATAAAAGGATAATTGTATTTCAATGCAAGATTCATTACATGTGTCAATTCAAGTACATTCACAGTAAAGTAACATATTCAAGTATATTCACAGTAAACCAAAATTCCTAGATACAAGCTATCAAAGTAAAGAAAGCTAGAAATCCTAAGATACAAACTAGGATAAGATAGGATATCAAAATCAAACATGCTTGTAAACAATTTTCTTCAAATGACCAATCATTTTCATAATCTCATCTTTTTGGTCTTTCTTAAAATTTTCAAGACAAGCTTCAACTTGAGTGATAGCAACATCAATATCTTTCTTCAACTGACCAGTAGCATCTAAATAGACTCTTGATCCATCTGCTATCCCTTCTAGCCTTTCAAAAATCTTTTGAAGCTCAGATGACATGGCATTCACTGATTTATCCAAAGTAGAAACTATCATGTCAAGCTTAGCAGATATCAATTTCATTTCACTTCTCATTTCCGAATCATGCTCAGTCAGTAGGGCTTGAGCTGATCAAGCTGCTCCTCTGAAAATCTTCCAGATACCAAAGCTGACTGATGTGGAGGTGAAGGATGAGTGCTCGGTCCAGCTCTGAAGGTCCAGCAGTAGATGGTCAGGAATATCCTTTGATCTGGCCTCCTCAACTCTAACTTCCTCTGCTCTGGTCTCTTGTCCTCTTTTTATCCAAATATCATTCTCTTTTCTGAAGCCCATGCGGTGAATTGTAGAGACACTGTAGTAATCAGTATGCCTTAATTTCCTTAGTGGCTCATTATCCATTATTAGTACACCTTGGCTTCTAAAAACTAAGGTCAGAATCATACCGTATGGCAGTGTTGATCTCTTCTTGGTTGCTGCTTCTGCCATATAGCCAATCATCATTCCAACAAAATTAACAGGCCTTCCAGTAATGATACAGTCCATCAACAAGATATCTCGCTCCGAGACATACTCAAACCTTCAATTTTAGGAAACAAGATTCTTCCACAAATATTATGAAGTAACCTGAGTTCCAAATTTAGTTGATTAGCCATGATTTCTTCAAACTCATACTTCTCTCCCTAACATCCTAGATAGGGCACCTCCTCTATCATCATGTTGATACACAACTAGTCCAATAGTAGGCATCTCCAATAAATTTCCAAGAGTCTCGACCGTGATTATCACTTTGGTTCCTCTTACAAAACTCACTAAACCTCCCTCTCCTCTACATAAATCATTGTAGAATTCTCTCACAAGGGCAGGGTACGTAGGAACATCCAAAGAACAAACTTTCTCCCATCCCATTTTCTTCAATAATCGGCCAATAGCGAAGCCCTCCGAAGCAAATAAATCGAAATCTACTTTTCTTCCAGTTGTAATGGCCTTACCCGCTAATTGATCTACCCATGGAGAAGATGGTGAAGGTGGAGAAGCATCTTGGGTGGCAGATGATGAAGACGGTGAGGGTTGCCTACGAATCGAGCGACGCTTCGTGGGAACGATCGATCCATCGACGATAGCACGCTTCTTAGGAGCCATAGGAATTGATTGGAATGAGTTATTGAGAGATTTGAGGGGTTTGGAGGGGTTGGAATCGGTTTGGAACGGCTTTAGAAAGATTAGGAGACGATAGGGTCGTTTGGGCGTCGACTCCGCCTTTTTATTTTGACCTAGTTCCACTTAGAGTCGACTCCCGCAAAGCAAGGTGTCGGCTCCGAACCAGAAAATCTGTCAGCGCCCAATTAGAGTCGCTCTACATAAGCCAGAGTCGGCTCTAATTGTCCAGACATAACATCAAAATATGAAGGTGTCGACTCCACAAACTGCAGGTGTCGACTCCAATAGTTTCAGTGACAAAAATTTAAATTTCAAGGATATGAAACTAATCAAATTGATCAATAAATTTTAGATAAATGTTCCTTATCAATTGGGAAAACAATGAATCAAATTTCTAGATAAATTTCCGTATTGGACATAGAGGATTTTCAAGAAATTGATGAAGTCTAGATAGTTGTAGTCCTTAAGAGTTTCAGAAAATCATTCTAAAGGATCACAAACTCCTAATTCTCCTCTAAGATAACAGAATCTTTCCTCACTTAATGGTTTGGTAAAAATATCAGCTAATTGATCATTAGTATTAACATATTCAAGACAAACATCATTGTTGGAAACATGTTCTTAATGAAGTGATGTCTAATTTCTATGTGTTTAGTTCTAGAGTGTTGGATGGATTCTTAGTTAGATTGATGACACTAGTATTATCACATCTAATAGGAATTTTATCAAGTGTGATATAATCTTCAAGTTGTCGCTTAATCCAAAGTATTTGAGCACAGCAACTTCCAGCTGCAACATACTCTGCCTCAGTAGTGGATAATGCAATCGAATTTTCTTCTTGCTAAACCAAGAGATTAAGTTACTTCCTAAAAGTTGGCATGCCCCACTTGTACTCTTTCTATCTAATTTACAACCAGCATAGTCAGAATTAGAATAAGTAATCAATTTTAAGGTTGAGTCTCTAGAATACCATATCCTACATTTTTAGTTCCATTTAAGTATCTAAAGATTCTTTTAACAGCAACCAAATGTGATTCCTTAGGATTAGATTGATATCTTGCACATAGGCAAACAGAAAACATAATATCTGGCCTACTTGCAGTTAGGTAAATAAGTGATCTAATCATACCTCGGTAATGCTTCTGATCTACTTTCTTACCTTCTTCATCCTTGTCCTAGCTTGCATGAGGGACTCATTGGCGTACCAAGAGGTTTAGTAGATTCCATACCAAACTTCTTGAGTATTTCCTTTGTGTACTTTATTGGTTGATGAAAATCCCCGATTTCTCTTGTTTGATTTGAAGTCCAAGGAAGAAGTTGAGTTCTCCCATCATGCTCATCTCGAATTCTCCCTGCATTAACTTAGCAAATTCTTGACAAAGGAGATTGTTAGTAGCACCAAATATAATGTTATCAACGTAAATTTGAATAATTAATAAATTCTTTTTTTTTTTTTAAAAACAAAGTTTTATCAACGTTTCCTCTCGAAAAATCATTTTCAATTAAAAATTTACTTAATCTATCATACCAAGCTCTAGGTGCTTGCTTTAAACCGTAAAGTGCTTTGTGTAGTTTGAAGACGTGGTTTGAAAATTCATGATCTTCAAAACCAGGAGGTTGTTCAATATAAACTTCCCCATTTATAAAACTATTTAAAAATGCACTTTTAACACCCATTTGAAATAAGTTAAAATTCATATGACATGCAAATGCAAGTAGTAGCCTAATGGCTTCTAATCTAGCAATAGGTACAAAGGTTTAATCAAAATCTATACCTTCTTCCTGATTATATCCCTTTGCAACTAATCTAGCCTTATTTCTAATTACCAAGCCATTTTCATCCAATTTATTTTAAAAACCCATTTAGATCCTATTATAGGGTGGTTTTTAGGTCTATCTACTAAGGTCCAAACTTGATTCCTAGTGAATTGGTTTAACTCTTCCTGCATTGCTAACATCCAATAACTATCTTTCTCAGCTTCCTCTATAGTTTTAGGTTCTATATGAGATACAAATGCAAGATGATTATTGATATTTCTTATTGATGATCTAGTCCTTACACCTTGAGATGGATCACCTATGATTAGGTCTTTAGGAAAACCATAAGCATATCTCCAATCTATAGGTAGATCTTTATCATTATGAGCAGTATCAATACCATCATCCTTAGGTGAGTCATCATTCTTAACTTCAGGTTCTTGATCTGAAGATACATTTAATTTTTCAATACCTCTTTCAATCAAAGATGTATCTTCCTCATCATCAATTTTATCTAAACTTGATGCTAAAGACTCATCAAACACTATATGAATGGATTCTTCTACAACTAAGCTTCTCTTATTAAATACTCTATATGCCTTGCTAGATGTAGAATATCCTAGGAAAATACCTTCATCAGACTTTGCATCAAACTTCCCAAGATTGTCCTTTCCATTGTTATGAATAAAGCATTTACAACCAAATGCATGAAAATAACATAAATTTGGTTTCCTATTATGCCATAGTTCATAGGGAGTCTTCTTAAGGATAGGTCTAATCAGGGCTCTATTTAGGATGTAACATGCTGTGTTTATAGCTTCCGCCAAAAAATATTTTGGAAGTTGGCTTTCACATAGCATGGTACGGGCCATGTCTTCTAAAGTCATATTCTTTCTTTCTACAACTCTATTTTGTTGAGGTGTCCTAGGTGCTAAAAAGTTATGATGTATGCCTTTTTCAAAACAGAATTTTTCAAATAAGTGATTTTCAAATTCAGTTCTATGATCACTTCTAATAGACACTATGGTAGTGTTTTTCTCATTTGTGACTTTCTTAACGAATTTTAGGAATATTGAGAAAGTCCATCTTTGTGAGCCAAAAACATTACCCAAGTGAATCTAGAGTAATCATCTACTATCACTAGACCATATTTCTTTCCTCCTAGACTTGTGATTCTAGTAGGTCCAAAAAGGTCCATGTGTAGTAGCTCTAGTGGCCTAGTAGTTGAAACAATATTCTTAGATTTGAAAGAAGTTCTTGTTTGTTTTCCAAACTGATATGCATCACATATTCGATTATTTTCAAAATTTAAGCTAGGAATATCTTTAACTAGATCCATTTTCAATAGTTTAAAAATTAGGTGTGTGCTTGCATGACCTAATCTACGGTGCCATAGCCAACCAATCTCATTCATCTTAACATTATTAGCAACTAAGCAATGATTACTTGGAGATAAATTACTCAAATCAATTAAGTACACATTGCCATAACGTTTACCAACAAGAATAATGCTATTATCAATGGGATTAGTAACAGTGCAAACAGAAGCTTCAAAGAAAACTTTAAAACCTTTATCACACAGTTGGCTAATACTTATCAAATTATATTTAAGTCCATCGACATATAAAACATTATCAATATGAGTAGATGGAGTAATTTGAATCTTACCAATACCCATGATATGGCCTTGACCATTATCACCAAAAGTAACTACTCCACCTCTTTTTGATTCAAGGATGATGAATTGATCTTTGTCACCTGTCATGTGTCTTGAGCAACCACTATCCAGGTACCATTTTCTTTTCAGTCTGATGGCTGCAAGACACTCCTGCAAAACATTCATGTCTTAATTTTAGGTACCCAAGCCTTCTTGGGTCCTTCATGGTTAGATGCATTAAATATTGTTCCTTTGGGAACCCAAATCATCTTTCTTTTATTATGTAGAGATTTACACATATAAGATTTATGTCCTTTGTTTCCACATTTAAAACAAGTAATATTTGATGATTTTTTAGCATATATAAAAATATCTTTCAAAGATTTTTGCTTTTTAAGTGGATTATATCCTAATCCAGCTTTATCAAAGATAGCTTTTTGATTGTCCAAAATCATATTAAGTTTGATAGAGCTCAAAGTAAATTTATCAACTATAGGTTTAAGTCTATCAACTTCATTTTTCAAGCTTTTATTTTCTTTCATCAAAACTTCTTTTTCTACAAGATGCTTTTCATTTTCTAAGGATAGTTTTTGCATTTGATTTTTCAGATCTTTGTTCTTTGAACTTAAGTTTGCAAAATCATCCATTAATTCATAAAAAGCACTATGCAATTCATCGAAAGTAAAATCATCAAGAAAACTCGGACTTACCTCATCATTGTCCGCCATGAAGCATAGATTGGCCATTTCACTCTTTTCTTCCTCTTCGGAACTTGAGCTTTCCGAATCACTCCATGTGGCCATCATTGCCTTCTTTTTAAATTTCTGGGTGCCTTTCTTTAGTTGTGGGCATTCAGATTTAAAATGACCCGGCTTCTTACATTCAAAACAAATAACTTCTTTTTCTTTGCCCTTGTCCTCATCTTTTCTTGCAAAGGGCTTTTTCTTTTCAAACTTCTTCTTCTTCATGAATTTTTTAAATTTCCTTGTGATGAGTGCCATGTCCTCATCATCACTTTCATCTTCAGATTCATGAGGCTCTTCCATATATTCAGAAATCTTAAGAGCCATAGTCCTCTTCTTCTTTGACTCATCATCATCAATATGTTGCTTAATTTGAAGCTCATGAGTCAAGGATCCTAATAATTCTTCCAAGGATAGGGTACTTAGATCTTTTGCCTCTTGTATTGCAGTCACTTTAGCTTCCCAAGTCCTAGGCAAAGAACGTAAAACCTTCCTCACAAGATCAGAATTATCATAAGATTTACCAAGGCTTTTTAAACCATTAACTATATCAGTAAATCTTGTAAATATATCAGTAATAGATTCACATGCATCCATCTTAAACAATTCATACTTATGAACTAGCATGTTAATCTTGGATTCCTTGACTTGATTTGTTCCCTCATGGGTAACCTCAAGTCTATCCCAGATTTCCTTAGCAGAAATGCAAATAGATATACGATTGAATTCATTTGCATCTAATGAGCAGTATAAAATATTCATTGCTTTGGCATTAAGTTGTGCCAATTTTTTATCATGTTCATCCCATTCCGTTTTCGGTTTAGGAATCTTCATGCCATTAACTCTAGCAGTGGGTGTGTGTGGTTCATTGACTATAATGCTCCATAGATCATAGTCAAGTGCTTGAATGAAAATTTTCATTCTAGCCTTCCAATAACCATAGTTTAATCCATTAAACAAGGGTGGTCTATTTGTAGATTGACCTTCGAAAAAAGATGAACCAGCTTGAGTTGCCATGTGGATCTTTGACTCTTGATCGTTAGATCAAATCAAATGAGCACTAGCTCTGATACCAATTGTTGGTCTAGATAGCAACCCAAGAGGGGGGGGGGGGTGAATTGGATTTTTTAAAAATTTAAACTCTTTTGAAAATAAACCCCAGCGGAATTAAAAACTTAGATTCGCACAAATTAAAACAGAATATGCACAAATAGAGAATTAAAGATAATGAGACAATCACGGCAAACACAGGAGATTTTATAGTGGTTCGGTGTACCTACACCTACGTCCACTCCCAAGTATTTCTTGGGTCCACACTATAATCAATCTGATTACAGCAGAGTTGTTTTGCAAGCTTACAACTCGAACTTGTTGTTTTCCCTGGTGCACAACGAACCCAGCTGGTTTTCAAGGCTCACCAGCAAAAAACCTTACACCACAAGAAAACTGCTTGCACAAGGCTAATAGCCTCAAAGGAATCAATCCTTCGATTGACCCAGCAAACAATAATCATTTTTACAAAACAAAGGCTCCTCCAATGAGCAAATATACAATGATAGAACATGAAATAAAGAGATAGGAATCAAAGCTTGATTTCCAGATCTTGGTGGCTTGCTTCTTCTCTTCTCTTGGGTGGATCTTCCTTTAGAATGCTCTTGAAGCTCCGAAGATCAGAAAACTAGGGCTTGCTTCTTTTCTTGAGATTTCTTCAAAATGGAGCTATGAAAGCTTGGAATCTCTCTCTTTTCTTTTGAGGAATCAGTATAATCTTTCCTCTCGAATTTTCCCTCTTTTCTCTTTGAATTTTCTGATGGGTTTCTAAGATTTTTCTCTATTCTTGTCTTTTTTCTCTCTCTTTTTCGGATGCAGCAAACCCCCTTCTTATATATCAGTTTAATCCATAAATAGTTTAAAACTATCCGTTAGAAACAAGTGTAAGAAGGATTAGAACCAAAAATAGCAATAGCCATTGGGATTAAAAAGATAAAAGTAAAGTTTAGAGTCGTTCTGACAGTTCTGAAGTTGCGTCTGACATTTTGGAGTCGGCTCTAACTTTTCTGGAGTCGGCTCTAAATCGAAAATCCCCAAATCGTTTGAACTAGAGTCGTCTCTGACTTTTCTGGGGTCGACACAAAAATCTTCTGGAGTCGACTCTAATAGTCCAGGAGTCGACTCTAAGTCGTGGCCGGAAAAACCATCGTTTTGTCTTTTTGTTAGAGTCGGCTCTAACAGTCCAGGAGTCAACTCTAAGTTTGTGCCGATTTCCGGAGTCGACTTTGCGATTCCATATGTCG
The DNA here is from genome assembly GCA_900491605.1 of Calamus simplicifolius. Lineage (NCBI taxonomy): Eukaryota > Viridiplantae > Streptophyta > Magnoliopsida > Arecales > Arecaceae > Calamus > Calamus simplicifolius. The sequence continues at coordinate 142,814 of UESW01001586.1, read as the reverse complement.
ACTCTAATATCTGCAATCTTACCTTGACATTAGATTCGAACTAGAACTCACATCATAAACTGAAAAACTCAATCAAAATCATTAGTAACTTCAAATGTTATACTCAAATAGTTTTGTTAATCATCAAAACCAACAATTGGGTCAACAAATCTCTAGAAAGATCTACCTCATTATGATTAGTATCAATAACATCAACTCTAGGAGAATCATTATCTTTAGCTTCTTGTTCATGATCTGAAGATACATCTATATTTAATTTTTCAATATCTCTCTCAAGCAAATTCGTATCTTCCTCATCATCAATCTTTTCTGAACTTAAATGCTAAAGACTCATCAAAAACTACATGAATAGATTCTTCTAAAATTAAGTTCCTCTTGTTATATACTCTATAGGCTTTACTGGATGTTGAATATCCTAAGAATATGCCTTCATCAGATTTTACATCAAACTTTCCAAGGTTATCTTTAACATTATTATGAATAAAACATCTACAACCAAATGCATGAAAATAACCTATGTTTGGTTTCCTATTATGCCATAATTCATAGGGAGTTTTCTTAAGAATTGGTTTAATTAGGGCTCTATTTAAGATGTAACATGCCGTGTTTATAGCTTCCGCCCAGAAGTACTTTGGGAGTTGGCTTTCACATAGCATGGTACGGGCCATGTCTTCTAAAGTCCTATTCTTTCTTTCTACAACTCTGTTTTGTTGGGGTGTCCTAGGTGCAGAGAAATTATGATGAATGTCATTTTCAATTTAAAAATTTTCAAATAGATGATTTTCAAATCATGTGCCATGATCACTTCTAAGAGACACTACGGTGCTGTTTTTCTTATTTGTGACTTTCTTAAAGAATTTTAGAAATATCGAGAAAGTCTCATCCTTGTGAGCCAAAAACAATACCCAAGTAAATCTAGCTAGAATAATCATCTACTATCACAAGACCATATTTCTTTCCTCCTAGACTAGTGGTTCTAGTAGGTCCAAAAAGGTCCATGTGGAGTAGTTCAAGTGGCCTAGAAGTGAAAACAATATTTTTAGATTTGAAAGAATTTTTAGTTTATTTTCCAATTTGACATGCATCATAAATTCTGTTATTTTTAAAATCTAACTTTGAAAGTTCTTTAACTAAATCCATTTTAATTAATTTTAAAATTAGGTGTGTGCTTGCATGACCTAATCTACGATGCCATAACCATCCAATCTCATTTACATTAGCATTATCAGCACAAATTATCTAATTCAATTAAGTATACATTGTCATTTCTATTTCCAACAAATATAATGCTTTTATCTATGGGATTAGAAATAGTGCAAATAGAAGCTTCAAAGGAAACTTTGAAACCTTTATCACATAATTGGCTAATGCTAATTAGATTATGCTTTAAACCAACAACATATAAAATATTTTCTATAAAAGTGGATGAAGTTATTTGAATTTTACCGAGGCCCATAATTTGACCTTTGCCATTATCTCCAAAAGTAGCAACTCCTCATCTTTTATCTTCAGGGATGATGAATTGATCCTTGTCACCCGTCATGTGCCTTGAGCAGCCACTATCAAGATACCACTTTCGTTTTGATCCTTTGGCTGCAAGATACTCCTGTAAGATAATCAAGTCTTATGTTTAGGTACCCAAGCTTTCTTGGGTCCTTCATGGTTAGTAGCAATAAAAATTGTTCCTTTTGGAGCCCATATTTTCTTTTCTTTAATATTTAAATTTTTATTAGTTTTTCTAAAATTGCATTCATAAGATTTATGACCTTTCTTGTTGCAATGATAACATGAAACATCATTCTTGATTGTTTTCTTAATGAAGAAATTATTTACAAATTTTAGTTTCATGTGCGGTCTATAATCTAATCCGGCTTCATCAAAAACTGCTCTTTGATTACTTAAAAAGTAAATTTAATTTTTTTGAGCTATATGTAAATTTATCAACAATGTTTTTATACTTATCAACTTCTTTCTTTAAATTAATATTTTTATTGGAAATTGATTCTTTTTCTTTTAGAAAACCTTCCTTTTTAGCTTTTAAATCTTTAATTTCAAGAGTTAATTCATTCTTTTCTTTAAGAAAATTTAAATTTTTAATTTTCAAAGATTTATTTTTTCTTTTTCAAAATTTTGAAGTCACCAACTAATTCATTAAATACCTCATATAGTTCATCAAATGTAAAATCATGAGTTTCAGAACTTATCTCATCATCGTTTGCCATAAAGCAAATGTTTGCAACTTCTTTTTGTTCCTCCTCGGATGAAGATTCTTCGCTATCACTCCATGTTGCAACATACGCCTTCTTCTGCTTCTTGTAACCCTTCTTTAATTGAGGACACTCATATCTGAAATGGCCCAGCTTCTTACACTCATAACATGTCAAGGGTTCTTTTTCTTTTTCTTTGTCCTTCTCTTTGTCCTTTTCTCCTTCCATTTTTGTTTTATACCTTTTCTTATGGAAGGGTCTTCTTCTTTGCATAAATTTCTTAAATTTTCTTGCAAGGAGAGCTATTTCATCATCATCATCATCACTGCTGCTTTCTTCAATTTCTGCAGCCTTAAGAGCTATGGTTCTCTTCTTTTGACATCTTCCTCTTGATGTTGCTTCATTGTTAGTTCATGTGTCATCAATGATCCAAGTAGCTCCTCCAAAGGTAGAGCATTTAAGTCTTTAGCTTCTTGGATTGCAGTCACCTTGGCTTTTCATGATCTTGGAAGAGACCTAAGAATTTTACGCACCAATTCAGAGTTAGTATAGATCTTGCCAAGACTCTTCAAGCCATTCACAATATCAGTGAATCTAGTGTACATGCATGTGATTGATTCAGTTTGTTCCATGCTAAACAATTCATATTTATACACTAAAATATTAATTTTAGATTCTTTAACTTGGTTAGTACCCTCATGGGTAACTTCTAATCTATCCCAAATTTCTTTTACGGAAATGCAAGTAGAAATGCGATTAAATTCATTAGCATCCAAAGAACAGTACAAAACATTCATGGCTTTAGCGTTAAGCTGAGCCAACTTCTTATCATGTTCATCCTATTCCGTTTCCGGCTTAGGAATCACCATGTTGTCTACTCTTATTATGGGTGTATGAGGACCATTTACTATGATGCCCTATAGTTCATAGTCAAGTGCTTGAATAAAAATTTTTATTCTAGCTTTTCAATAACCATAATTTTTACCATTAAATAAAGGAGGTCGATTAGTGGATTGACCTTCTAAAAAAGATGATCCAACTTGAGCTGCCATTTGGATCTTTGACTCTTGATCGTTAGATCAAATTTAAATGAGCACAAGCTTTGATACCAATTGTTGGCCCAGATGGTAACCCAAGAGGGGGGAGGGTGAATTGGGTTCTTTAAAAATTTTAACTCTTTGAAAATATTTAGATTGATATGAAGGTGCTTGAGTGAACTAAACTAATTAAAGCTAAGCACAAATAAGGGTGATAGAGATAGAGAGATAAATGCATGGCAAACACAAAGTTTTTATAGTTGTTCGGTGTATCCAACACCTACGTCCACTCCCAAGCAACACTTGGGTCCACACTATAATCCCACCGATTATAGTCGAGTTGTTTTACAAGCTCGCAACTCCAACTTATTGTTTTACCCGAGATCACAACGAACTCAGCCGATTTTTCTCCAAGCTCACCAGCACACAACCCAAACCCAAGCTAACTTTAGCTTGACCCAAGGTAAACTACCTCCACTAATTCAATCCCCCTAATTGAATTAGCAAATAATAGTTTAAAAATAAAGTTTACAATACAAGATAGCTCCTCAAATGAGCAAATATTCAAATTAAATAAGCAAGGATTAGAAGAGCCTATTTTTGGAAGCAATATGAGGTTGAGCTTTTCTTCTTTTCTTCTTTTCCTCCTCTCTTCTAAATAGATGAATGAAAATTGAACTTCGATTCTTGAATCCGGGCTTGTTGAAGAGAAGCTTGAAAATTTGGGGCTTTTGGTCACTTCTTCAAAACTTTTGGAAATCTTTCAATTTTTGATCTTTGAAGGGTATGTATTTCTATTGAATCTCTCTTCAAATAATGGGTGTGCACTCAGAGGCTTTTCTTTGAAATTTCTCTCTTTTTCACTGAGTATTTTTCTTGATTTTTTAGTCTTATTTTCAAATGGACGGTTCCCCCTTTTTATAGATCTCTTAATCCAAGATTAGGTAAGAAAAGTAGCCGTTACAAGGTACCTGGATTGCTTCTACACACAAAGAAATATAGCCGTTAGAGATTAGGTAAAAAAATATTACCGTTAGAGTTCGTTCTGACATTTGAAAATCCGTTCCTGACAGGTTGGAGTCGGCTCCAACTTTCCATGTGTCGGCTCCAACTCGAGTTTCTAAAAATAGTAAATAAAAAGTTGTTGGAGAGTCCACTCCGAAAAAGTGATGTGTCGGCTCATCGCATTTAGGTGTCGGCTCCCGAAACCGAGGGTGTCGACTCCGACGATGTCCAAAAAATATGCTCTCTGTTCTCAGGTTAGAGTCCGCTCCAGAAATCACAGGTGTCGGCTCCTGAACTTCAGGTGTCGGCTCCCGAACTCAAGGTGTCGGCTCCAAAAACTGATGCAGAAAGCACTTCTCTGTATCTCAGGTTAGAGTCGGCTCCAGAGTTTCAGGAGTCGACTCCAAACCGTGCCAAAATTCTGATACGCTCTGAAGTCAGCTCCAGACACAGTGGGTGTCGGCTCCAAGTTCTGAACTTAAATATATTATATTGAAATTCAATTCAAAACTGATTCAAACTTGTTTCAATATGATTTTTGGATAAATACTCTATCTTAACTCCTGAAACACTCGTCAAATCTATCAGAAACATAATGAATATTCTCATGGCTTTTGTTAATCATCAAAATCAATAATTAGGTAAATAATTCATCAATAATTTTCCAACAAGTATATATGTTGATTAAGTCTAAAACTATGTGATAGATTTGGAGCAGAAAAGCATTTGTCAAGTTGCCTTTTCTAGGATTTTATCATGATTTAACCAATTAAATAATTATAATCCTATGATGCTATCGATGTTACTTGATTTTGGGTATTGACTATTTTGCATCTTGATATTGATTTATTATTATTCAAGATGAAACGATGTAAAATCTTGGCCTAATGACTTGATGTATATGAATAATAAAGAAATAATAAAAACTGAATGAGAAAAAAGAAGATTGAATCAGTTAGACACTATGAAATATTTAATTCATTGAAAATAATTCAAAGCGATTATATCCAACCATCAAACATTTCCTTCCAAAGTCTTTAATCAACATCATGCAACACATATGATAGATGCCAGTACTACATACACCTTTTAGTTGATGGAACGACTTTGTGCACTGCCTTCGGTACACGAAGCCATGCACTAGGGCATGCCATTGGCCGTGCACCCGTGCAGGCACGCGTGCCATGGCCCATTCGTGGCACGCCCTGCATGCATGCCACAGCCCATTCGTGGCATGCCCCGCACGTGCGCCTGCACAGGTGCGCGACCAATGGCACACCCTAGTGCGTGCTTCCTGCATCAAAGATGGTGCAGAAAGACTTTTCCTTAGCTGATTGAAATGTCTTGCCTATCATTAGAAAACTCCTCAAATTTCATGTTGGAAAATATATCTTTTCATCTTGCAAAGAATATCCTTCCTAGAAATTTAAATACATAAACAAAGTAAAAAATAAAAGATCAAACCAGGATTGAAGCGTGTTAAACACTGTCCTAAGGATCAGATTTTTGCCCTTTCGTGCAGGTTGTTAGCGATCTATCCTCAAGGTACAATGACTCGGCTTGATCCGATCCTCTTACTACGAGCAAGATCATGTGGAGGTGCAAGCCCAATGGTTATGCCCAATAAAAGATCAATTGTAACAATAAAAATAATATAATAAAAGATAAATAATTCTGATTATTCATACTTTCTTAGCCTATTTATAGGTTCGGCCCATAAAAGCTCCAACAGCTCGATCCATAATGGTTTTAAAGGCCTGTTAGCTCCAAATCACGTCAAAAATGACTTATAAAATAAATGTTTGAACAGCGTTGATGACCCAGTGAACGTTTATTATTTTTTTTTTTTTTACTTTTTCTTCGCTCGTGGACGTTTCCTTTTTTTTATTTTACTTTTTCCAACATTTCATACACCTTTCTTTCCTGCAAAGATCTTAAAATTCTATCCAAGGTGGCGTTAGACCCAAGTTTCTTCTACAAGAACCTACACAAGCTATTGATGATGAAATAATTCCACCTTCCATTCCTCCCACTCGCCTTGAAAGTTATCCTTCTCAACGCAAATTGCTCCACCATTCCCACTATTCAGTGCAGAATATAATCTAGCATCTCAAGCTCCTGTGCATTCTCAATAATCTCTTTTGAGGTCCAAATAATAGATGAAATGTATTCTTTCTCCTCCATATTGTGCTTCGCCATATAATCAAACTGGACTACACACTTGTGTACAGACTTTGAGACCAATTTGGCGAGAAGAATGCTCCTTTTGAAGGACTGACCTCACTAGTAAAGTTACTCGTAGTTGTAACTTTGTGGAGATTGAGACTGCCTATATGTTGCAGATAATGCTGAGCAATTAGCAAAATTCTAGGAATCAGAACATTGCAAAAGAAGCATATCCTTGGGACGCTTCAATCCTACATGGCTTCAAACTTATTCTTCTCCTTCCATATGTCTAAGATGGCCTGATCATCGAGAAGATTGAAATCTCAACGTTGTGCGGTGAGTAACACCAATCTTAAAGCAACAGAGTTGTTATATAATTCTTCTAGGGCCCAAATATTTTCAAATAGAAAATAATGATAGATATATAAGAATGAAAATCCATATATGATGCAAGATTATAGACAAGTATCCACCATCCATCCATCCATACATAATATAGATGCGCATATACAGCATATATGTATGCATGCATGTATACACACTTATTTTTTATGCATGCATTTATGCATATCAGGAATGCATCTATAGCAAATATTCTTCCATGGAAAAAACAATCAATTACTTTATTTGTCACAGATAATCTTTCTCGTTCTTACCCCTATATTTTAGAATGAGAACAAAGAAACAGAATCAACTAAAAATCATGTAACAACAAATCATTCATTACAATTCAAACTAGTTATACATCCAGCCATTAAATACTTCCTTGCATGGATTTCAATCACTCACTTCATCCAATTAAAGAAGTGTAATGCTAATTTTACGTAATGTGACAAACTTCTTAACCTAGCCCATCTTTTAGATGATTGAATAAACCTTGCTAATCCTCACGAAACTCTTCAAATATCATATACCATACCCACTTGTAAGATCTTGCCATGGGGAATTCTAAGTGTGGCAACATTAGACCTAAAGTTCATCTGCAAGAACCTGTATAAGTAATCAATGAGGAAATGTTTCCACCACCCATTCCTTTCACTCACCTTGAGTATGATCCTTCCTAACACAAAAATTGCTCCACTGTTCATTGCAGAATCTAATATCTCAGTCTCTTGAACATTCTCAGCAATTTCTTTCAAGGCTAAAACAACCAATGCAATGTATTCTTCTCCCTCCATTCTGTGCTTGTCCATATAGCCATACTGGACTAAGCACCTGTATACACCTTTTGGGCCCAATTTGGCTACAAGAAAACGTTCCTCAGGGAGGACTGATCTCACTGGGAGTGTTCTCACAGTGACAAACACCTTAACTTCTCGAAGACTACCTATATGTTGCACATAATGCCGCACAATTGGAGGAATTCCATTGATCAGATCAGTGCAAAAGAAGCATATCCCTGGGACCCGAGCGCTGCGTTCTACCATTTGATCAAATTCAAACCTATCCATCTTGTTTACTGCCTCATACTTGCTCTTCTTGCTCCTCCCATATGTCCAGGATAGCGTGATCACTAAGAAGAAGGCTGTAATTGCAAAAGGAACCCACCCACCTTGTGGAACCTTGTTGAGCAAGGAGGTCATATAAACACCTTCAATGCTGATGAAGACCACGAGAAAAATAATACAAAAAAATGTTGGTGTTCCAAATAACCAACATCACCACAGCCATGATAAATGTTGTGATGAGCATCACCCATATCACTGCAACTCCTGCATAAAGCAAGAATCATATGCTAATTAGAGGGAAATAAATGACAAAGTATCCTTAGATTTTTTTTTTTCCCCTTCCCTTCCCTTCCCATGGGTGTGCAAATGCCAAACGATCATATGGAACATTAAGATGCTAGATAAGGTCTACTTACCAAATGCATTTCCTATCTCTGGACCACCCTTGAATCCTACAGTTATCAAGATGACGCAACCATCAGAAAGTAGTTCACTTCAGGGGAGTAGACTTGGCCTTCATGCTTGTCTGAGGTGTGTATCATGGTCACTCGACGGAAGCAATCAAGCGCAATAGATTGCCTGATGATGGAGAAACTTGCTGATATCAGTGACTGACTCGCAACAATGGCAGAAAGGGTAGCCACCACAAACATTGGCCAGAATACGGGTCCAGGCACAGAGCTATAGAATGTGGTGCTAATCTTATCAGGGTTCTTGATAAAAAATGCGGCTTCACCAGCATAGGTAAGGATCAGTGCAGGATAAATGAAGATTGAGAAAGCCAGCTGTAGACAAATTATCAAGTTTAGCTGGTCAGAAGATATGGTAGTCCCTATGCAAGTCTATGAGATGATCATAACTAACAGTACACCTGAATTGAACGCTTGTTGAAATGACCCAAGTCAGCAAACAAAGCTTCAGCACCTGTTTATCAATTCAGAATTACATAAAACATTCCCAGTGCCGAACATTTCTTTTAGGTCACAAAACTGCATCAATACTGACCTGTATTGCTGTCAAATTCATTGTTCAAAATTTTTCTCAGCATAGGAATCTAGTATGTTTCAATTCATACACAACTAACTATATCAGTTTATTTAAACGGTGCTTGGTGTGCACGCACCAAAATTCTCTGTAAAAATGTGAACAGGAAAATTTAATTAAATTCTCTCTTTTGGCATGCCATTTATAACCAAACTCTTACCATGTTTCTTTTCATCAATAAAAAATAGATGGAATTAAATCATTTAGTTGTCAAATTCATTTTGTAATTCATTTTGCATAATTTTTCTCAGCAGCATAAGAATCGATCTAGCACGTTTCATACACCACTATCTATATTTGTTTATTTAAACTGTGCTTTGTATAAGTGTATCAAAATCCTCTGTGACATAGTAAACCAGAAGATTTAATCCCAAAATCTACATGAGTAGTTTATTTAACTGATATAGGTCCTTAACTATATTAGACTAGTGGTTAAATTTTCGATCATTATTTTTCATTCTTTTTATATTCCTTTATACTTTCAAGCACTTCTTTCTTGCTTATTGAACAATTAATCTTTGCAATTAAGATGCTCTATTTTAGTTATAACTGTGGAAAACTGAGAAAGTCTGATTTAGTTATAGATGTGTCATATTTTTCCAATGTTTGATAACTCAGTAATGGAAAATGTATATTGTTGCCATTTTATTTCCTTAGACCAAGCACCTTGGTCTCTTAATTGCCAATCTCTGTAGCAATTTACCTTGTAACTGTCACACCCAAATTAAATATACGCATGTAGATATACCTGTTGGATAATACTTTTGATCTTGCAAAAAATCCTTTTCTAAAAATTGCTAAAATATAATATAGAAATTTAAATATATAAATAAAGTAAAAAATAAAGAATAAAATATGGATCAAACCAGAACCGAGGCGTATTTGATACTGCCCTAAGGATCAGATTTTTGCTCCTTCATGTAGGTTATTGACGATCTGTCCCCAAAGTACAATGATCGGGTGAAGGTGCAAACCCAATTATTACCTTCAGATGCCTAAGAAAAGATTGATGAAAATTAGAAATAAAATAAGACCACAAAATCATTTTATATCATCTTGAATCTTTTAGTCCCTATTTATATAGGCTTAGCCAATAAAAGCTCCAACGGCTCGGCTCATAATGGCCTTAAAGGCTTAATAGCCGTTAGCCCCAAATCACATCAGAAACGGCTTACAAAATTAATTGTTTGGGCCATTTTTGACGTTGATGAACGTTAGCCTCCCAACGTTCACACAACGTTTCCTTTCCATTCGTGAACATCTATTTTTTTATTTATTTAAACTTTTTCCAACAATCCCTCATAAAAGTTTAAATAAAAAATAAAATAAAATAAAAATAATAAAATTTTAGGGCATCTTATATTGCGCAATAGGTAAGATGTCCCGTGGACTTGAAACTTACTTAGTGTTGATTGTATATATAATGATGATTAATTTAGGGGCATCGTTTACCTTCTCCGTGGTCATCGGCATGCAAGACTATCATCACATACTTGATCAAACTCATCAGCATCAAAGTCTAGAATATCAGACTCAATATACCAAGTATATCTTCCTCGCCTGGATTCGGCAAAGTGATAGAAGAGAAAACGTAGAGAGGAGAAGTACCGATGTCACCGTACACCACCCCAAGCGATTGATAGCTTAGCAGTATCGTTTGCATCCACGTCAAATTCTGTGATGTTTTCCAACGTGTTACACTTGACGATAAGAAGAGGAGAGAGAGAGAGCATATCTAATAAGCAAAGGTTAAAATATCTCCTAAAAGAAATTAAAGAGAAAGGGAATACATATATGTATACATATGGATGTATACATACATATATATATATGTATGCATATATATATACATACATATATATATAGTATACATATATACATACATACATACAGATATATATCTATCTATATGTATATATACATATACATATATATGTATACTATATATGTGTATATATATATACATATAGATATATATGTATACTATATATGTATATATATATATATATATATATATATATATATATATATATATATATCCAGATTTGGATAACTCTTATCCAAATCTGGTTGCTGCATTATCTCCTCCAACTGCCCTTATCTCCTCCTCAAGATAACCCTTCTAGATGGCTAGTAGCTGGCGTAGATCTTCTGGATAGAAGCTGGGCGCCAATGCTGTAGATAACCTTCTAGAATTTTGCTGTTGGACGCCAAGATAAGCTGCTGCCTTGCTGATGGGCGCGCGCCACCCTGGCGCGCGCTGCTGGCTGCTAGGCGCCCTCCTGGCGCGCGCGCTGTGGCGCTGGGTGCACGCCCTCCCGGCGCATGCCGCTATGCTGGGCGTGCGCGCTGCTAGCGCGCGTGCTGGCGGGCGGGCCTCCTGCCCGTCCGCTGCTAGCTGCTGGTGAGGTTGGGCGCACCGCTGCGCCCAGCTGGCGCTCGCTCGCCTGCTCGGCGCCGCCTGCGCCGAGCGCAGAGAACCTTGCCGTCCTGGCTGGGCGCGCACATCGCATGGCGCGCCCGCTGCCAACCTCGCCGCTGTGCCCATGCCTGCGCGCACGGGCTGCACCACGGTCCTCCTCCAACTGCCCTTATCTCCTCCTCAAGATAACCCTTCTAGATGGCTAGTAGCTGGCGCAGATCTTCTGGATAGAAGCTGGGGCCAATGCTGCAGATAACCTTCTAGAATTTTGCTGTTGGATGCAAGATAAGATGCTGCCTTGCTGATGGGCGCGCGCCACCCTGACGCGCGCTGCTGGTGCTGGGCGCGCGCCCTCCTGGGCGCGCGCTGTGGCGCTGGGTGCACACCCTCCCGGCGCACGCCGCTGTGCTGGGCGCGCGCGCTGCTGGCGCGTGCGCTGGCGGGCGGGCCTCCTGCCCGTCCGCTGTTGAGCTACTGGTGAGGTTGGGCGCACCGCTGCGCCCAGCTGGCGCTCGCTCGCTCGCTCGGCGCCGCCTACGCCGAGCGCAGAGAACCTTGCCATCCTGGCTGGGCGCGCACATCGCATGGCGCGCCCGCTGCCAACCTCGCCGCTGTGCCCGCGCCTGCGCGCACGGGCTGCGCCACGGTCCTCCTGACCGCGCGCACACTTGGGGTGCACTTGTCACCGGGCTTTCAATCGGCACGCGCAAGCGCCCCCTAGGGTCACTAGGTCCTTGCGTCTACCGGTGATGGCGCTAGAGGAACCCTTCCCCTAACCAGCCTTTCCCCCAACAAATAAATAAATTTCCCCGAAGAACAAAGTCCGCCCCAAGCACACGATATACGGGGTAAACTCTACCCCAACCCCTTTTAATTAATAACAAGAGGATAATGACAAGTAAGATACGGGCCTCTGCCCTACAACTCTCTCCCTACACAAAGAAAGCTCTCACCTTGCCAATAGGCTACAAGACGCTCTTGCTGCCCTCTGGTCGTCCGCACTCCACACGGCACGACCGCTGCCACTGCACGCTCCTCGCTGCACTCTGGTCGTCCGCACTCCACACGGCACGACCGCTGCCACTGCACGCTCCTCGCTGCACGCTGCACGCCCGAGGATCTGCGCGCGCTGGCTCTCCGCTCGCTGCTCTTCACTGAGTTGCTGAGCGCCCCGCTGCGATGCTGCTCCACTGCTGCACGCCGGTTGCAGGCTGATTGGACTCCTCCCAATCTTCTGCTGACTCCCCCTTCACTGGGTAATCCACGCTGGATTGCTGAGTCGCTGGATCAATGAATCAATCTGATGATCCCTGGCTGTTGGACGTCCGCCTCTTTATAGCTGCTGGGCGCCCCTTATGCCACCGCCTCATGGCCTTATCCCTTCCCTAGGATAAGTTTTATCTTATCTAACCAGCTGCCGCCCACTTTGGATAAGCCTCATCCTTAATCCAAACAGCTGCTCATCTTATCTGCAAATGCCGCCCAGATTTGGATAACTCTTATCCAAATCTAGTTGCTGCATTATCTCCTCCAACTGCCCTTATCTCCTCCTCAAGATAACCCTTCTAGATGGCTAGTAGCTGGCGTAGATCTTCTGGATAGAAGCTGGGGCCAATGCTGCAGATAACCTTCTAGAATTTTGCTGTTGGACGCCAAGATAAGCTGCTGCCTTGCTGATGGGCGCGCGCCACCCTGGCGCGCGCTGCTGGCTGCTGGGCGCGCGCCCTCCTGGCGCGCGCGCTATGGCGCTGGGTGGATGCCCTCCCGGTGCACGCCGCTGTGCTGGGCGTGCGCGCTGCTGGCGCGCGCGCTGGCAGGCGGGCCTCCTGCCCGTCCGCTGCTGAGTTGCTGGTGAGGTTGGGCGCACCGCTGCACCCAGCTGGTGCTCGCTCGCCCGCTCGGCGCCGCCTGCGCCGAGCGCAGAGAACCTCGCCGTCCTGGCTGGGCGCACATCGCATGGCACGCTCGCTGCCAACCTCGCCGCTGTGCCGCGCCTGCGCGCATGGGCTGCGCCACGGTCCTCCTGACCGTGCGCACACTTGGGGTGGTAACAATTCTCCCCCCACTGAGATGTCGACGCCCTCGTCGACCGCCATGCCTCCGCGCATGCCTTGACCCTCCTGGCCAAGTCTCCCGAGTCCCAACGTGGCCACCTACCACGCGCACCCCCTGATGCCTCCTCGGTGGACAGCCCGCTCGTCGAGCCATCCCGCCTGCCGCCTCCTGCCGCAGGCCTCCATGCCTAGGCTCTCCCACGCGATGCCTAGTGTGAGGTTGTCGCACAACCTCAGGTCTGGTTGTAGGGCCGTTTCTTGCACCTACCTTTCGCAATCGTCCTCCGCCATCCCTCCACTGGAACGAAGTAAGGACGCCTACCTCTCCGGATCAAGATGCCTCTCCGATGAGGCATGACCACGGCCTTACTCTGGATGAAGAAATCCATCCCGAGTATTAAGTCGTAGTCGTCGATAGGCAAGACTGTCATGCTGCAGCTCCCAGTCCATGAGCCCACCTCCAATGTGGCCTCCGCCTGGCCCAAGATCCATCTCCCGGAGCCGACTGGCTTTACCCTGCAAGGCTGGGATAGCGCTCCAAGCTCCAATTTGTGTGCCGCTCCTTGGCTCACAAAGTTGTGTGTCGCGCCGGTGTCAACCAAGGCCCTCACTGACCTCCCGTTGACCCGAGCCCTCACGAACATCATACCTTGGCGTTGGTCTCTCGCGGCCAAAGTACTGATGCACTGTAGCGGGGCCATCCTCGCTACTGGCTCCTCCCCCGAACTCTCGGATGCCTCGTCTCCCTGGGTAGTGACGGCCGCTACCATCACCTTCCGTGGACACTCCCGTGCGAGGTGCGCTCCTCCGCACACGAAGCATCCAGCGAAAGTCGCCGGTCCCTTTGGCTTTGCCACTGCATGTGAGACTCCTTCCCTCTTGCTCGTTCGACCCTGCGGTGGTGACGCACTCTTGCGCTTGCCCTTTCCCTGGCCATCGCTGCCCGAAGTAGTAATGCTGCGAAAGTCTACCAGCGCCTCTGCTGCTACGAAGGCTGAGGGGATATCCCTCACCTCCCTCCTGCGAAGCTCGGCCTGCGCCCACCCCTGTAGACCAGCAAAGAAGTTAAATAACTTATCTTCCTCGGACATGTTGGATACCTCCAGAAGTAGGTTGCTGAACTGTGCCACGTACTCCCGGATGCTCCCTGTCTGCCGCAACTTCCTCAGGTTCTCCCGAGCTAGCCACCCTGCATTGCTCGGTTGGAACTGCGCCCTCAGTTCCCTTCTGAAGATCTCCCACGTCTCGATCCTGGGACGCCCCGCACGGTCATCCTCGGCCGTTCTGGTCCTCCACCAGAGCTTGGCGCTCCCCTCCAGGTATGTCGAGGCCTGATCCACCTGATCGGGTGCTGGGATCTTCGTTGCACGGAAGTAGTTCTCCATGTCCCACACGAAGTTTTCTACTTCCGTCGCGCTCCTGACTCCGCCGAAGGCCTTAGGCTCCCGGACCTTTGTTTCCTTTGCCGGAGCGCCGACCACGTGGACTGGACTCCGCGCCTCCTGCCTCAGCCGGATCACCTCCTGCTCCAAGGCGTGGATCCGAAGCTCCAGTCTCTCCTCCATGGCCAAATTGGATCGCTGCTGTAGCATGCTGCGATGCTCGATGTCGTGGAGCAGCCTCTCATGCCTCTCCACCAACTGATCATGCGAAGTTCGCAACTCCGCCAGCTGCATGCTCATCTCTGTGCATACAGCCACAAGATTCATGGTCGATCCCTCACCTGGATCTCCCACGATCCCCTCCAACCGGGTCATACGGTCTCCTACCGCTCTCGCCATCTGGTTGGGCTCACTTGGACTTGTCTTCAACCGGGCTCTGATACCACTTGTCACCGGGCTTTCAATCGGCACACGCAAGCGCCCCTAGGGTCACTAGGTCCTTGCATCTACCGGTGATGGCGCTAGAGGAACCCTTCCCCTAACCAGCCTTTCCCCCAACAAATAAATAAATTTCCCGAAGAACAAAGTCCCGCCCCCAAGCACACGATATACGGGGTAAACTCTACCCCAACCCCTTTTAATTAATAACAAG
>UESW01001586.1:16351-124114 GCA_900491605.1 Calamus simplicifolius | reverse complement strand
AATTTATCGCTTTCATGGAACTAGAAGGTGTGCTCGACATGCTCGCTGACTAGGTACGGTTCAATGTTTAGAGCCTGTTGCGTGTGGTTTCTTTTGAGGCTGCCGTCCGTTCATGCAACATGATACCTTCATGGGAAAGGCTACGTTGCTGCTTTCGCTTTTGTATCTTCTTATATAATAAAATCAATTCTTGCCTAATTTTGACTCGGATGAGGTAAACGAAAAAGATTGCAGGTTGCGTTTGGTGCACACCAATAATTCTAAATGATAATATAAATTATCTATAAATAGATATACATAAAAATGATAATATAAATTATCTATAAGATAGATATACACAGGTAATGCAACATTACTGTGTTTAGTATAACAATTTATATAACATCAAAATTTTAAATATTTCTAAATTAAATTTATTAAAAATTTATATATATTATATATTTAATTTAAAAATTATATTATAAATGATAATATTAAAAAAAAATATATATTTATAAATGATATTCGAAGCGATTAGTGAAGATGCTCGATCGAGAGAAGTTAACTCCATGAAAGGGGATGTGGCTCGGTAAAGGAGGATGCAAGTAGAGAGTGATCAAAAGAAAAATAATATAATAATTTATCAAAAATTAATTTATGAGTTTATTATATCTATGATAATATGATAACCATCCCTTATTAAGGTAATCTGAATTATCTCAGATTATCACTACAAGATAATTGTCATTCAAACATGTACCAAATACAGTTATCTAATGGGCCTATTACCTCCACCAAACGCCCCCGCTGATAGAACGAGTAGGAATGCACGTGCTTTGCCCCTGCTAGCAAGTTAGAGAATGATGAATTTAGCATTTTTCTTAATTTTTTATAGATTAAATTAATTTAGTCATTTTTCTTAATTTTATTTATAGATTAAATTAATTTAGTCGATCGATCCAACAACAGGAATACACCATAATAAAAGTTTAAACAGCTCTTTCAAAGAGTGTTTGACACGGAATGATCCTCCATGTCATGGCCTCCGAGTCTCTATCTAAAACCAAAATACTTCAACTAAAATTACCTAATATTATTTACTATTAATATAATACAATACATTATATTATATTAATTATAATAATATTTATTAATATATATGACATTATATAATATTTTGTTTTATAATAATTTAATTATAATATAATAATAATTTATGCTATAAAATAATTTACAACTTAATCTAAATATTATTATAATATAAATAAAATATTATAATAATAAATTTTATGATGATTATAAAATATCAGTAGTTTTGATATAATATGGACAACAATCTTAGTTTTTTATGATGTATCAAATAGGTTAATTATGCTTATCTGAAGATCTTTAGTTACTAAGGTATAGTATACTATAAATACTATGATCTCAGATTATCGGTGATAATAGTAGGAATTTAGTTATAGCGGACCCTATGGGCTAGCAGAGAAATGATGTGGAAATTGATGATGAGGTGGATGAGTTAGAAATGGAAGAGATAGTGCAACAGAGTGAGAAAGGCCTTTGAGTATCCCTTGGTGAAGTACCTTTAAAGGACAAAGAAAGAGTAGAAAGGGTATCAATGGGTGCCCCAATAGAGATCTTCTAACTCAAATCAGTGAGAGAAAGAGAAGATGGTCAAGGATGAACCTCATAATCGTACTCTCGATGATGGAGAGAATAGAGAGTGAGGGCGAAGAACTGAAAAAAGAGAGAGGAAAGAGAAACCCCCTATGAAAGGATCCCTGACCTTCTTAAGATTATTAATTTGGTACAGTAAGACTAGATGGTTAGGCATGATAGGAGAGAAGCTAATTTTAGGCTCATTCATCTTTAGTTGGCTTGCATATCTAGTAACAAGATCCGATAGCTAGTGTAAATCATGTATCCCATATTTTAGTCATGATGGGTCCACCTCTAGTGTATATCCTCATTATTATGGGTTACTTTCTTTACAAAGAGCTATTGGCTCTGATAACCAATGGTAAAGTAAATGTCCTTACTAATTGGTCGCATACCACTTGCCAACCTATTATGTATGGGTTTCTATTTTGAGTGGTTAGTTATCATTACTGAGTGGGCATTCTTGCAATACTTTACTGAAGCTTTATTAGAAGCTAATTGGTGATTGGTTGAAGGGGCGAATTATGCCTCATCATATGCTCCCCATTCCCGAGGTTGATGGGACCAGCTTGGGCAAAGGAATAAACTTGATATCTTAAAAGTCAACATGTGGACTCTTTTAACGTGATGGGCTTATGGGCTCTTAATTCTCCAAGAGATAAGAAACATTTGAAGAAGTGAAAAGACTTACTGCATCGACCTCTGATGCAGTAAGTGCGCACCAGATACGCGAATTAGCCGTGCATCCATAGCACCACGCATGCCGAGGCCCAATCCGCGCTCAGTGTGCTTGCTGCACTGAAGGGCGGTGCAGCAAGACTTTTTCTTGAAGAAGTTTGTAATGGACTTACCTTGTTGGTTGGCTCTAACCCATTGTGAGATGTAGACTCCGAGGTTGAGAGCTCCTGAGCGGGTCAGCTCTACCTAAAACATCCTAGACCTAGTACTAATTTGTCGAGGTTGATGCTTGAGAGCATGGGGGTGTCGAGTTACCCTTTCTCCAAGTTCCTACATTCAGTGGAATGTACATGGGCCCTTTAGGTGCCACACATGAGGTTATAGCGATGTGATGGTGCCTTCTCGATTTTTTAGCATAGCGTCTGTTAATGATTATTCTACATTCAATACTTTTGAGTTTTAATTACTTCTCGAGGTGCTTAATTAGGCTTTAGCTTCTTGCACCCCCACCTTACCCCATGAGATGATGACATGTATGCTTGGAGGATTAAAAAGTTGACACAATCTTATTTACCAAAGCCTTAGAAAAAGATATTATTTTAGTGCAAATTTATAGTAATGATATAAGATTTGGTTCTATGAATGAATTCTTATGTCAAAAATTTGCTAAGATAATGCAGGAGGAGTTTGAAATAAGCATGATGAGAAAATCAAACTTTTCCTTAGACTCTAAACAAAGTAAACTGACTGCTTATAAATAGGTCAATTTTTGCATAAACAATCTCTATTTGAGCATGATGTTAGAATTTAAGGATCTCATATATGTAATTAGAACATAAAATAATAATAATAATATTTTTATATTTATTTGTGCCATTATGAGAGAAGTATAGAAGTTCCAAAAAAAGCTTAGGTCTTTCCTTTTTTGCTCCTTTCTTGTATGGTATTTTTAACAAAAAAATAAATTACAAATTTAAAAAGAGAAGATGAGATCTAACCTATTTATAAAGAAATCCTAATAGAATCTTTCATCATGGGTCATTATTGGCCTTTTAGGCCTATACAAATCGCCAACCATATATATTATCCAATAGAGATGCGTCCAAGCTCAAAAATATGGATCACAATTTTAATAAAAAATAGGCTCATTTGGCTTATATCATTAAACCAAAATTGTTTAGTCAATTTTACAAAATTAAAATCATAATAATTAATGACAACCATATATGAAAAATTTTAATACATGAAATTTGCAAATGAATGCCACTGATTGCGCCTCATGCTGCATCATCCAGAGTCAATCACACTAAAACCTTCAATGAGCATTCATGCAAAGAAGAGAAGCAGGTTTTTTAAAAGAATTTCCTTCACAATAATCACATGATACATGTTATGCTATCAAATTTTGGTATTATTCAAATTTTGAGAAAATTTTGGTGTTATTCGAAAATAATGTGTCTAGAAATTTTTAGCACTAAACAACTGAGGTGCATCCAAAGCAACAAGGGATGCAAATGGGGCAACAACTCAAGGGCTAAATTAAATATTTTATATCACCATATCAAGCCAAGCAATTTTATTAAAATAAATTCATAAAAAATAAATAAATAAATTAAATATACATATTTTTTCATAGGTGGGCAGGTGGTTTACTGTAATTTTATCATTTTTGCATAACCTAGTTGGAATCAATAAAAAGTAATAATACAAATATGAGATAACCTAAAATTATTACTCTAGATATCAGAGCTAAGTACTATTTACCATTAAAATTTTAAAAATAATAAATCAAAATTTATTTTTATTTAGTAAATTATTTAAAACAATCCAATTAGTAATATTTTGAGAATTATTTTTACATGAAGAATTTAAGATAGTTTATATATTTTTTAAAACGTACATTTTCAGCAAAAAAAGTGTATTTCATTATTTATAATTAATTTTGATAATTATTTTCTATTTATTTTCTAGAAATATGAAAACATTGATAACTCACTCAAATGGAATTTAAGTTGGCTTTCGATAAATCATTATATTTTATACTTCTTCCAATGCTAGGCTAGATAGCCTATTTATATTGAAGTATTGCAAGTTATAGTCCTTCCTTAAGATAAGTACATATAGCTCAAACCCTCTTATTGGTGATCTCTTCTACGATGAAGTGCTTTTGGACATTAAAGGTCTTAGGTCTTGCTTTGGCTCTAATGCTTAAGGTACAAGTAGTAGTATTAGAGTGGGAGACATTGGTTCTTGTTTGTGATTGTATGCATTAAGATAGGTCTATAATAAGAGAACCTCTCCATCGCCAACCAAGTTGAAAGATCTCATAGGGTGAGTGAGAGCTACTAGTATGAGACAATGTAGACTAGAGAACTTATGGGAAGATTAAAAAATTTGTAGGAAGAAATTAAGATAGCTTATAAAAAGATTAAAAGAAATTAGAAAAACTTATACAAAGATTAGGACAGGCGTATAGAAAGATTAAAAGAGCTTAGAAAAACTTATACGAAGATTAGGATAGCTTAAGAGAGTTTAGAAGAACTTAATAAGGTTAAGTAATTTGGTGTGAGTAAGAGACAGAAGTTGAGGGTATTAATAAGGGTTAGAGAGCCTCTAAATATCCCAAAAAACCTAAAAAACTAGCTATTTATAGTTGTGAGAAAGGATAAATAGGTTCTTTATACAATACAAAAATACCCTTGAAACTAGCTATTTATGGCTATTAAAAAAAAGTAAAAGAGTTTTTTTTTCAAAAAAAGAGAATAGATATAATATCCTTGAAAATAGTTGTTTAGGAGCAATTTCATTAAACATGCGGTGGGCCATAGGTGATCAATCATGTCCCATATTTTGTTGCAAGTCCGCCCATCATGGGCATGTTGTCCCTAAAAAAGTCTTTGTGCATGTGGCCGCGCATGCGCTGAGATTATTTTTGTCCTTTTTGCACCGTATGCATGCCACACCTGCATGCAGTGCATGCTTTCCTACCTATACCACGCATGGTGCAGAAAGAGTTCTCCTATTGTCTCATTTATCATGTTTGGACAATGCCAACCTAATGCATGGGGGGCTCAATATGGCTTGCTTTTTTTTGTCTGATTAGATTGTGACATTGATTATCTAGCTTATTTGATATCTTTATTTGATGTCTAATTTTAATACAATTAGTAGTTTACCTTTCACATAGTTTGGACACCTCTTTTAATACAATTATTAGCATACCTTCTATAAAGTTTGGCCCAAGACTTTGACGAACATCTTTTGATGCAATTCAATCAGGAGAAACACCAATTGAGTGAGAGAGAGAGAGAGAGAGAGAGAGAGAGAGAGATGAACTAGATACTTTTGAATAGAAAGAAATGATAGATATCTCAAAAATTATATGTGATTTATAATACATGCATAATATATATTATGCGATATTTGATTTACTAAGGCATAAAAAGCAATAGTAGGAAAATGAGACACCCAAAAAAAAAAAGGGATTGGAGAGAATCTTTGACTTGAGATATTGTGACCAAGAAATGGATGAATGCTATAATAGCAAGTTCTCATGCTATTCATTCAGGCACACAAGAATTTATATAGGTTCTTATATGAATGATTTAAATTAAAAATATTATGCAGAATAATGAAGCCACAAAATTAGGAGAAAAAACTATCAACTTTGATGATGACATTTCTTTTTTTGATATCAAGTATTCATAAAATATTTAAGAACATAATTAATTGTTCTCTTTTTTATGTTATTTATAATTAAATTTTTCTATGTTTCTTTTCAACAAAGAAAAAAAATAATACCAAACCGTATAGTTGTCAAATCATCGCATAGAATTTTTTTTTAGCATAAGAAGCCAGTGTGTTTCATACACCTATTAATATGAGTTTATTTAACTCGTACTTGATAAACACGCACCAAAATGCTTTGTAATAGTAAACAAAAAGAAACTTAATTACTCTTTTTTCCCATGCCACTTATACCAAACTTTTACTATTTTTATTTTTAACAAATAGAAAACTAATGATACTAAATCATAAATTGTCAAATTTATCGTGCAGAATATTTTTCAATATAAGAATCTACCATGTTTCATACACCAGTATAAATTTATTGAAATGGTGCTTGGCATAGATGTACAAAATCCTCCGTAACATGGTAAACAAGATGATTTAATCACAAAAAACTTCATGAATTTATTTAATTTATTTAGGTCTCTAATTATCCTAGAACATATAAACTTTTGATCTTCATTCTTTTTTATTTCTTTATTCTTTCAAGCACTTTTTTCTTGCTTATTGAACTATTAATCTTTGCAATTCAAATGCTCTATTTTAGTTTTAACTGTGGAGAACTGAGAGTGTCTGCTTTTGTGATAGATGTGTCATATTTTTCCAATGTTTGATGACTCAATAATAAAAAATATATATTTTTGTCCCTTTATTTCCCTAGATCAAGAATCTTGGTCTCTTGCCAATCTCTTAAGCAATCTACCTTTTTTTTTTGTACAGGCGGATAATCATAACAGTCTAGTGCAAGTCAATCCCGATAAGTCGAAAATAGAAGTTGTTTAAGTACAATAGAATAGGGATCTCCCTATTTTCAAAATCAAAAGCCAGAGAGATGGACCACAGAGGCCGCCACCCAATCGGCCACCGAGTTAGCTTCTCAATAAATATGATGGATCTGAAATCTGTAGACATCCCGCAGGATAGACCAAATGTCCAGAAGCAGAGGGTTGATTGGAGAATGATCATAGCAATCCCGTCGAAGCTAGTGTATGACAGTGAGAGAGTCCCCCCCAATAAAAAGACTCTAAGCATGAAGGATCCGTGTAGCATAGAAAATACCAACCCATGCTGCATAAAGCTCCACCATAGGGACAGAGGAGTCAAGGAAGCCAATTCCTTCCGCAACCAACATAGCTCCATCATTTCCTCGTATAACAAATGCTGAGCCAGCTCATCTACCCCGCACACTCCCATTGAAGTTAATTTTAACAAACCCTGAGGGGGGCTCCCAAGTGATAAAAATCGTCTGCCAGTTCGCTACCAAAGTAGTAGGAGAACGCCAATGACCAAAGTTGTTAGAATCATAAGCAGTGCAGTAAAGTGTGTACTCAACAGAAAAGGATAAGGATTTCCGAACAATCCTATGTGGGGAGACAAAGTCTTCAGTGAAAATAATCTGATTCCATGATAACCAAATATGGTGCGCTGTGGATGCCCAAATGAAGCCCTGCTACTGGTTATCCCTCCTTATCTCTCTCAAGAAAGAGGTCCGTCATGATGTTGTACGCTCCTCCGTAGGCTGGTATCCCACTATATGCCAAATCTATCTCACTCTAGGGCAATCAAAGATGGCATGATCAGTAGTCTCATCATCTTGGCCACACAAAGGGCAAGTAGCCTGAATAGATAGTCCCCTACCTGAGAGCAAGGAGTAAGTAGAAAGATAGTTCCACACAAGCTTCCATATAAAGAGCTGAAGCCTAGGATGGATGGAAAGCTTCCATATCCATGCTGTATCCATTATATGCTGAGGCTGAGGCCTAAAGATCTTCACAAGATCCCTGATCAGAGCCCTAGAGAGACATAATCTCCTCCATAATCTTGTGTTCGTAGCATGGCCCGGTACTAGCGGAATAGAAAAAATCCAACGAGCAAGCTCCTCACCAAAAAACTGGGACACCGTGGGAGGATGCTAGGAGGAGAGATCCTAAGAGATCATATCAGAGACTCTCATATGGCTTGGAACATTAGTACTGATAAAAGTAGACCAGCGAGAGAGTGAAAGCTCTGCAATCCATGTATCTTGGATAATATCTACTGATGAGCCATCTGTTGGGAGAGTTAATCCCAAGGCATGCATATTTTAAAATTTGATAACAATTATCAATGCAAAAATTTAAAGATTACATATTAATCTTTCTAACATGCATCAAGATCATATCTTTGCCTTATTATAAGATCGTTTGATCTAAGTATTGCATATAAATTAAATAATTAAGATCATATCTTAATCTTCAAGATGAGAAGTCATACTACTCATCTTGAAGCCTGCCTTAAGATCTAAGGATCAAATCACTCACCTTAAGAACAGTAGGTAAATCTTTTGTGCTCTACAGCCGTTCAATCGTTCGGCCTCTAGTATTATCCACGCGAAGCCCCCGAATGATCGAATTCTCGGGAGTGCTAGATCGCGGAAAATTAATTTTGCTGATCTTGAATTCTTCCACTTGAATCTTCCTCCAAGATCCACCAAGCTTTTGCTAACACTAAAATCACACCAGAATTTTCTGTTCTAACTCTTAGAACTATAACACTTGGTTCTAACTGTTTAGAATTTTTGATCTCTTTTGATCTTGTGTTGTGTTATCTGGTGAGGGATGTCCTCTATTTATAGTTTCATATTAGCCAGCCTATTGAATTCTAATATTTAGAATTTCGCTGTTTTTGTGAAAACCAAAGAGACATATTAAATTCATACACTTATTAATGCATGAAGAGTTGTATGGAGTACTCTTCCAAAGAAGCACATTAATTCACACGCTTGTCAATGCACGGAGAGTTGTGTGGAGTGCTCTTCCAAAGAGGCACATTAATTTACACACTTATTAATGCAGAAAGAGTTGTGTGGAGTGCTCTTCTAAAGAGGCACATTAATTCACACACTTGTCAATGCACGGAGAGTAATGTGGAGTGCTCTTCCAAAGAGGCATCTTTTAGCAAAATTTATTTTTCTTGAACTTGAGAATCATTTGAAGAAGACTAAAAGTTATAAATTAAATTCTGCATGAGAATTTAATTTCTCATGAGATGAGATTTTAGTTATCTCATCATGCGAGAAAACCTTTTCACACATGGGGTTTGGATTTTTGGTTTTAAGCTAATTTGAATTTATTGGATTAAACCAATATAGATCATGGTCCTAGCCCAAATCAAATTTGGCTAATCCTGAATCTATTTAAATCCAAATCAAATCTAATTTCAAATCAATATTTGAAATTGATTAGTCCTTCTAATAGACTTAAACCAAATTGAATCTTATTCACTTGTACTTAATCCAATTGAGATAATTCAATCAATCAAATTGATTAATTAAATCATATACGATTCTCAATCATTGATCAGCAAATAGATCATCCTAGGAAACTTCTATGCGTGTGACTCTCTAGGTTCGAACCTAAGCCGGTAGCATAGAAATAATTTCTATACTAATCGATGTGCCCATCTAGCAATGGAACCCGACGTTCGGATAGGTCGAAGAGTTGCCGAGCAAACTCCAAGAACCCTAAGAAATAGTTACCGTATAATTCATCCTCTTTACCACAAATGCTAAGGATGGCTTAAGAGCCTGTCAACTCTAAACAACAAATCCATAAAGTGATTTCAATTTTAGTGATCATGTGACTTTCACATGAAGTGCCTTGGCCAAGGTCTTGCTAAATTGAAACACAAGCATTTCTCCTTTTAACGGGATAGGTCAAATTTCATCTTGATCCACAACTGACTACCACAAGTACTTGACTGCACCCAGTAACATTTCGTAGCTGGATTAGAAATCCAAGTGGCTCGGCACCTAGGTACAATGAGTTTCTTGTAAGCCAATGGTTGTAATCTTCAGGTCTGAAGGATACTTATACCTATATATTCTCAGATTAACTCTTGACAGTAGAGTATCCGGAAATGAGTCTCGTTCGATGAAATGTACTCCTACACTTTCACCTGTATGTCATACTAGTGTCTCTACACTCCTTGGTTAATAGGACAACCAACAAATATGATATACAACGTCCTATAATTGATAGTACTATGGCCCTATCAGTATATCATTTGGTCGCAAACTCTTTTAAGGACCTTCAAAGATAAATCCTCCTTTATCGTGAAGAAAGATCCTGAGGACTTCATTACTATTAGGAGTTTTAAGAAGATATTCTTGTAATGAATAAACTGCCAAATAACTTTATTAATATATCAATTTATATACAATTTACATCAGCATAATCATCAAATGATTGGCTTTAGGATACAATTTCCAACACCATCTTCAATCATCCATATGGTATTGTCCAAGACAGCCGGCGCATGACTGCACACCTCCTTTCAGAAAAAAGAATAACCTTGGAAGGACTAAAAATTCATATCAGAAGTCCACTCATCATATCTAGCATGAATAAATGAACTCTAAAAGCAGTCCGAATCAAGAAGGAATCGTGAGACGTGTCTGTCATGCATAGCTTCTCTCCTCATAGTTAAAGACTAAATACTAAGGCCTCCTTCAGAGATCGGCATGCAAACAGTGTCTCATGCTTGTAAATGAATGCCATGACCATCCTGCATCGAGGCCTAGAGAAAGTCTCTAAAGCATCTCTTTATCTTTCTTAGACAAGTAATCGGGATAGCACCATTAGATAGTAGATGAAGAGGAAGGGATGTTAGAACCGAATGTAGGAGGGTTATCCTCATCATCATAGATAACCCTATTACCTGCCAGCCATCGATACGATCATGGACTCAACACTCAAGCTCAGAGTAATCAGAGCATTGTGGTCGTCTATCGGTGATAGGGATCCCTAAATACGATAGTTGGTCTCCCTGAGTGAAGATGTCAAAAGTATGAAAGATGGCTTCTCTTATTGTACTGGGAGTCTTCAGGCTAAAGCATACCATAAGCATACCTAAAGCCTGACAGTACTCCCGTACAATAGTAACATAAGTGGTCGAATTGCGAACATTAGCCTGGCCCAACAAGATGCAGTCATCAGCAAAAGAAGATGAGATACCGATGGCCCATCCGGACCTACCATAAAGGGGGCAATGCAAAGATCCTGCTATGCCTGATGTAGTGCACGTGATAAATCATCGACAGCAAGGATGAGCAAGAAGGGGAAAGTGAGCATCCTTGGCGCAGACCCACAGCAGAGTGGAAGAAATCAGTCTGGCAGCCATTAATAATGAGCGAGAAAGATGGCCTATGGATGCAAGTCATAATCCAATCGATAAAAAGACCATCAAACCCAAATTCAAGAAGAGTACGATGCAGAAAATCCCAGCTCAATCTATCATAAGCTCGCTCCATGTCAAGTTTATAGCCATAAGACACTGACGATCAGAGAATCTATGATGATCATGCATAAATTCTTAGGCTATGAGGACGTTATCCGAAATGCTGCACTCTCTGATAAAAGGTCCCTGTTCCACATAGATAATACAAGATATCACATTTCTCAATCGATTAGCTAGGAGCCAGGAACAGACCTTGTACAAGGTAGTGCAAAGACTGATGGGCCGATAGTGTAGAGGGGTGGAAGCATCTGTGTGTTTGAACACAAGAGTGATAAGAGTCTAATTCCATTCAACAAGAATACTTTTAGAATGGAAAACACTTAGGATGGCCTGCACAACATCGTGACCCACAATGTTCCAATATGATCGAAAAAAAAAGGATGAAAAACCATAGGCCTAGGGGCCTTATCAAGCTCCCATAAAGCTGATCGAATCTCATCCCGAGAGATTGGTCTGATAAAAAGGCGATTCTCATCTGTAGAGACCTTCTTAGAATACATGACTGGATGGACAGGGAACCTATCACCCGTATGCTCAGACCATCTGCACTAAAAGAAGTGGGAAAGCTGGTCCCTTATGACTTAGATATCTTCCTGGTAATGCCCTTCCTTATCAATAATCCTCCGAATCCTATTGGCAGCACCTTACTTCAGAGTGGCTTGGTAAAAAAAATATGGTATTCCGATCTCCATCATTAACCCACTGTATTCGAGACCTCTGCCTCCAGTAAGTCTCCTACTACTGTAATAAAGAATGGTGGCAGGCTAGTCTAGCTCTAAGAGCATTATGATCAGAATTAGATAGACAACCTTTAGTATCCTCTCTGATCTGAAGAGTAACAATATTAGTTTCCACCTGCTCAGCTTTCCTAACTAGGTCACCCACCTCCCATTTGTTCCATCTGGAAAGCTGGTGCCTTGCTAACTCAAGACGCCTAGAAAGCATGTACGCCGCACTACCTCTCACCGGCAGATGCCAAACCTAGGAGATAACGGACCGAGCCGAGGAATAAGAGGTCCAAAACTGCTCAAATCAAAACTGTTTCCATCACTGTGTATCCGCCTCCATAGATATCAGAATGGGACAGTGGTTTGAGGCAATCCAAGAAAGATGAGTAACAGTGGGAGAAGAATAAATCTAAAGCCACTGGACTATAGCCATAGCCCTATCCAGTCTCTCCCAAATTCATGATGAACCCTGGTGATTATTACACCAGGTGAACTGGGGACCCAAGAATCCAAAGTCTAACAGCCTAGCAGAGGAGATGAATGACCTAAACTCAGCTATCTCTACTGAACCAATAAACTGTCTGCCCCCTCTCTTTTCACTGGCCCCAATGATAAATGATATAGTTAAAGTCTCCAGCAATTGAGGGATGGGTAGCCCTTTTCAAGCATAAAGACTCTCGGACCATAGAACATGCCTTTCCAAAAAATCAATGCTAGCATAAGCACCCAATAGAAGCTAGGTGTCGAATATTCCCTCAGAATTAACAAGAGCAACCTGCTGTTGCACCGATGAAAGGCATCTACTTGGATGGAGGTATTGCGCCAGAGAGCCAAAATTTCTCCAGATAGACATGTAGACTCCACTGCATACGAAGACCACGATCTAGCAACCTATCTCCGAAACCAAATTAAACTATCTTCCGATAATCGAGTTTCCAACAGAATACATATATCAAATCTATGAAGTTGTATCAATTTCCCAAACAAGAAGCAAAACGAGGGTTTTCGGGCTCCTCTAACGTTTCAAATAAGAACCTTCATATTAAAGTTGGGGGGGATGGACCACAGTCTTATCCTCCATCATCTCAATATCAGGTAGGCAGTCGGAGATCGAGGTGCCTTCATCAAGGTTCGGTATATAACAATCTATCATATGGGTATCATCCCTAGCTTCTACAGGCTCATCCACCGAAGGGGGCAGGGTCATAATCTGCATATCCTGACCCTGTTCTTTATGCAAGATACAATCGACTCATGGCTTCATCTATCCTGTTGATTTAGCTAACCAGATACACTCATCTCCCCTCAAAAGTCATAACCTGGCTACGGGTGGCCTCAACACCCTTGGTAACCTGGATAGCATTGCCCTGGCTTGAGTCCATGGGTATTGAGAATATGAATTTATCCTGTACTCTTTTTATTCAAGTTGAAGTCATTTTTTCTTTTTTTTAATTATTTTTTAGTGGTGACTCGCTAGGATTGAGTCTTCGAAGGCCGACCGGCCCATTCAACTGAACCTAGCAAGGCAAAGGGATTCTTCGAAATCAAATTTGGGTTCAGCTGTTGCTGAACTTCACTGCTCACTGTGTGAGCTGCAGACCCCTTCTCAGCTTCCTTACCAGTGAGCCGGCACACCCTTTGTCCAGGCACACCCGTAGACTCCCCCGGCATGCCCTTCTCAGTCCTTTTAGCCAACTTCAAACCCCGTCTTCTGAGCTGAAGCTGTATCAGGACCTTCCATTGTCCAGCTAATGTTCATCGACCGGGGGTGAGCAACCATCGTCGGCTCTTGCCACCCATCCACCGAACAAGGATCAGAGCCAGGATTAGGATTGTGTTGCCTAGATACTTGTTCTCTGAATGGTATGTTTTTTTTGGGTCCTACTTTGTCTGTCTTCCTTGACTTTTGGAACCTTTGGATGGGTATTTTGTGTGAAACCCAACCCTAGGTCAGGTTTTAGACCAGGAAGAAGCCAGAGATCCTCTATAAAAACAAACCCTAGGCATCAGTTTCATGGGCAATTGGGTGGCTGACGGAAGGTCATGGGACGATCGGACTTGGGGTAAATGGCTGAAGAAGATCGCCAAAAAAGCGTAACCTTTCTTCCTTTCCTTATTAATTTCCCTTGTCCATTCTCCTTGAGTCTTGGTCAGCCGTCGGAGAGCTGCCGATGACTATTTAAGTCAAAGGGGGCGCTGATGCCCTGTTTTGGCTGCCCTTGTTTGGCAGCATCCGATCGCCAGCCGGCCACACCGGTGCTGTTCGGAATAGTCAAAGTGAGGCAGGCTGGGGAGAAAAGAACCAGCCTTCCCACAGATCAAATCAGCATATAACGAACGTAGGAATCTTGAATTCTTTCTCTGATTTCATCCCCTGTTTCACGAAGTCGTTGGCTTACGGCTGGTTCCGATGAGACCATGCATCCGATAAGAATCTAGGAAGCCCTGTACACCCAGTTCGTCGGAGTTTGCAATGGCGGTGTCGCACCATGGAGGGAGGCTCGCCCAGCTAGTCGGGGGTCAGGACCAAGATGACGGGAATCAAGAAGGGAAACCATTCTTCGTTCTTCGTTCTGGACCGAACCAAATTTTGTTTTGGAATTGAACCGAAATAGGTTTCAGGTGGCTTCAGGTGAGGAATTTTAAATGGGTTAATTCTTAAAGAATTTACTTCAACCTAGGATCATGGTTATAACCATAGGTTGATTGAATAATAAATCATGATCTAGTCATATGAAACATGTTTAATCTCAAATATTGGGTCATGCAAATATTGATTTAGGAGGGAACTTCAGGGCTGGGTGATAACAAATTTATCAAGAATGTTTAAGTTAATAAAAATAAATACGCTTGTATATGTTGTCGCGGAAATCCGCTCTCCAATTTGGGTGCGGTCTGACTCCAGATCTGAACGCTGATCTCTCGCCCGGATAGAACCTGCAAGACCGTCCTCATATACAGAGTATCAGGGGTGGCCCTCTGTGGAAGACCTTCTGACGTTTAAGTCAGTGGAGATTCACAACAAGCATATAGGGAGAAGGCTCTCGCAGAAGAGTCAAGAAATGGCCTTCCGAGAGCTCCGAGCTCTGCTTGAGCTTTAATGAAGTTTTTCAGTGAGAGCGTGAGAGTAAGCGTACCTAAAGAGCTTTAGGACAAGAGTATTTATAGGTTGCAGATATGATGACAAGCAATCACCTGATTCCTTGGACATTAGAGGTGGGCACTGGTCATGCCTGGCACGGCACGGTCCAAGCCCATCGTGCCTCAAAAATTACCATACCGTGCCTGGCATGGCCCAATAACAAACGGACCGTACTAGGCATGGCCCGATAAAAAAAATTCAGGCCTGGCACGACCCATGGTGGGCCGTGTCTAGCCCGGCCGTGCCGGGCCCGGCCCCTAACGGCTATATAGCCATTTATATATCTATTAAAAAATGGCTATATAGTCATTTTTAGCTGTTAAAAATGGCTAGAAATGGCTATATAACCGTTTAGGAGGGATTTAAGACCATTTTACTCCTCCCAACAGCCAGCTATATCAAAGGGTATTTTTGAAAAAAAAAATAGGACTTCTATAAATAGCTCATTTCTCCTTTATTCTTACCACACCAAACCAACTCTTTTCTATTACTACTATTTCTCTCTTCTAGCAAGTACTCTAGTAGATTAGCAATTTAATTTTTAGTTTGCAAGTGTTCTTACAAGTGACAAGTATTTTAGCAAGTATTTAAGTGCTACAAGGTCACTTCTTGTGCACAAGAGGAAGCTCACAAATCTTGGCTCCATGCCTTTACTTCTAATCATCTTCTCAATTCCCTTCTATGGGTTAGTTTTTATTTTTTACATTTATTAATTAAAAATTTTAGATATCACATTTTTTAACGAAAGTAATTTTAACATGCACCCTTTTTCTAAGGATGAGAAAACTAATCCCCAATCCCAACACCAACCCCAACCCTAAGTTCCCTCTAGAGCTAGTGTCAGTGAATGTCGAACCTCTTCTCGTAAGAGGACTAGTGATGTTTGGAATGATTTCGATAGAATTATGGTTGATGGAGTCTATAAAGCAAAATGTAAAAAATGTACAAAACTTTATTGTTATTCTAGTACTAGAGGAACATGGCATTTAAAAAGATATCAAGAGACTCATAGGATGCATGATTCCCATCAACAATGTGTCAGCAATGTATCCTTAATATACAAGAGGGATCACTTGTAGGTAATTTTGCATATAACCACAAAAATTAGAGGAAATTACTTGTAAGATGGATAGTTCAGGATCAATTACCATTTAGTTTATCTGAATCTTATAATTTTGAAAGTTATATTCAATTAGGCCTACAACCTGATTATAGAAGAACTAGTAGCCGTACCTTTAGAAGAGTGGCTATGACAAACTTTTTAGTAATGAAAAAAAATTTAACTGAAAGTCTCTCAAATTTAAATGCTAGAATTTCTTTAACTTCTAATATTTGGTCTGTAGGTAGTAATTATTTTATTGCTATTACTGCTCATTATATTGATAATGATTGGCAACTAAATAAATAAATTATTGCTTTTCATGCTTTTAATTTTCTACATTTAGAACAATAAATTTTAAATATTATTTATCAAATCCATGCTCATATAATATTAATAATAAAATAATGTCAATTACTTTTGATAATGCATCTAATAATAATTCTTTTGTTGCATTATTAAATGACTCTTTGCATCCCATTTTAGATGGATAATTATTCATATTAGATATACATGTCATATATTAAATATTTCTGCTCAATCTGGTATGAACATAATTCAAGAGGTTAGTTTAATGCAAATTCTTTTATTCATGCTTCAAGGTCAAGACTTTAAAAATTTAAATAATTATGTAAAGATCATGGTAAACGTTTTAAAAAATTTAAACTTGATGTAATAATTCGTTGGAATAGTACCTATGCCATAATACGTGATGCATATCAATATAAGAACTTATTAAGTGCTTATGTTAGTGATTGTGGATTAGGATTTACATTGACTGAACTTGATTAGCATTAAGGTAAAATTTTAAAAGATTTTTTGGTTACTTTTTAGGATGCTACAAATGTTTTTCAGATATTTATTATCCAACTTCTTGTTCATTTTTACAAAAAGCATATGTAATTAGTGAAAAATTTAAAGAATATAGATATCATGAAGTTTTAATGCCTATTATATGTAATATGGAAACTAAACGGAATGAATATTGGAATATGATATGTCTATTGCATAACTTAGCTACTGTTTTTGATCCTAGAATTAAATTAAATGGTGTAAATTTTTTAATTGATCAATATTATGAAAATATGAATCAAAATCTTGAACCTGCTAAAGATAAGGTAACATGATTTCTTAATGATATTCATGGTTTATATAATGACAAAATTTATGGATCTAAAATACCTGCTCAAAGCTCTGTTGCTTCTTCTAGATCTCGTTTGTCATCTATTTTTTCATTTATTAGAAGACACACACATGTGATCTTCATTCTGCATATGATGAAGATCAAATAGAAAGTCTAGATGTATTAACTTGGAGGAAGAGTATTAGAAATCAATATCCTGTTATGTCTGCCATTGCACGAGATATTTTAGTTGTGCCAATATCCACAGTAGCATCGGAATCCACTTTCAGTGCAGGTCGATGTATTCTAGACGAAAAAAGAAGTAGGATGACTAGCGAGACAGTTGAAATGCTTATCTACTTCAAAGATTGGTTGGATGCTGAGGCAAGGCTTTAAGATAAAGGTGGACATGACTTAACTAGCGAAGATGATGATGACACAAATACTACTGATGACTGATGAGTGAGTCATCTCTATATTTTTATAATTGTATATTTTATTTTTTAATTGTTAAAGTGAGTCATCTTTATTTTTTTTCTCTCTATTTTTTTCTCATTTCTTATTGTATTCTGTTCTGAAGGTCAGGCCTAGCCTCCCTTCCCTTCTTTACCATTTTAATTTTAAATTAATAAACTGGTAGGGATCTATGCCAAACCCTCCACCATTAAGGTGGCTTCATATTAATAAATTTTTTATTCCCAATAATTTTTTTATTTATCAAAAAAATAATTTTTTATAAAATTTTTTATCAAGACCTTATGGGTGGCCGTGCCTAGCATGGCCCACCTGGGCTGGCACGGCCCAGGCCCATGTGGGCCTGGGCCATGCCGGCATGGGCCCGGCATGGGCCGTGCTGTGCCAGACCAGAAAAAAAAATTGAGCTTGGCACGACATGGTTTATTAGGCCGTGTTGGCACGGCCCGGTACTGTAGCAGTATCGGGCCATGCCAGGTATGGCCCATTTTGTCCTGGGCCATGCCGGCCCATGGGCAGCACGGCCCAGTGCTTACCTTTATTGGATGTGTTACAAAGGGTCCAAAATCGTCAAGATTCAAATCAGATTCAAATCAAGTTTGTTATGAGGTCGGTAGCATCAATATCTGGTTATTTAGAGAATCGACGGCTAGGGAAGCTGGTTGACACTTTGAGATTTTGTTATTTTAGGCCACTTCTGATATTATTGGCCTAATTTTTTGCTCAAGGTTGTTAGGGATCTACGCAGCTAGAATCTTGATAAATCATCATGAATCTGAATTTTCTGCATCCAACCTTGATCGAGTGATCGGAACCGTTCATCGTATGGAGAATTCATCATATGACGGTTGGTGGTGAATGCACTTGAGCTAGGCACGGGGATAGCTCAGTTCCATATAGGTTCAGGGGTTCCTCGGTTTTGCTAAGGAATAAGAGGATAGCTCGACTTTGGTTTTTCCAAGGAATAAGAGGATAGCTCGACTTTGCCGAGGCATATGAATACCTCAGATAGCTCAGGCCCATTGAGGCATGAGAATGGTTCAAAATGATTCCATCTGAGGGTAACTCGGTCCGAGGATGGTTCAGTCTGTGATAATTGGCTGATCAAAAATCAAAAGTGGTCTCGACTATTTTATCATATGCACAAGTATTGGCGTAATAATAATTTTACCCCTCATCAGTATATATGCTGATTAAGTCTAAAACTATGTGATAGATTTGGAGCAGAAAAGCATTTGTCAAGTTGCCTTTTCTAGGATTTTATCATGATTTAAGCAATTAAATAATTATAATCCTATGATGCTTGACTTATCAATGTTACTTGATTATGTGTATTGACTTTTGCATCTTGATATTGATTTATTATTATTCATGATGAAACGATGTAAAATCTTGGCCTAATGACTTGATGTATATGAATAATAAAGGAATAATGAAAACTGAATGAGAAAAAAGAAAATTGAATCGGTTAGACATTATGGAATATTTAATTCATTGAAAATAATTCAAAGCAACTGTATCCGACCATCCAAAGTCTTTAATCAACATCATGCAACACATATGATAGATGCCAGTACTACATACTCCTTTTAATTAATGGGAGCAACTTTGTTCACCACCTTTGGTGCACGAAGCCATGCATCAGGGCGCGCCATTGACCGCACACCCATGTGAGCATGCTTGCCATGGCCCAATAGGTCGTGGCACGCCCTGCATGCGTACCTGCACAGGCGCACAACCAATGGCGCACTCTGGTGCGCGCTTCTGGAGGCGGTGCAAGAAGACTTTTCCTTAGTTGATTGAAATGTCTTGCCGATCATTAGAAAACTCCTCAAATTTCATGCACCTTTCTTTCCTGCAAAGAGCTTAAAATTCTATGCAAGGTGGCGTTAGACCCAAGTTTCTTCTACAATAACCTACACAAGCTATTGATGATGAAATAATTCCACCTTCCATTCCTCCCACTCGCCTTGAAAATGATCCTTCTCAACGCAAATTGCTCCACCATTCCCACCATTCAGTGCAGAATATAATCTAGCATATCAAGCTCCTGTGCATTCTCACTAATCTCTTTTGAGGTCCAAATAATAGATGAAATGTATTCTTTCTCCTCCATATTGTGCTTCTCCATATAATCAAACTGGACTACACACTTGTGTACAGACTTTGAGACCAATTTGGCGAGAAGAATGCTCCTTTGGAAGGACTGACCTCACTAGTGGTTACTCGTAGTTGTAACTTTGTGGAGATTGAGACTGCCTATATGTTGCAGATAATGCTGAACAATTAGCAAAATTCTATGAATCAGAACATTGCAAAAGAAGCATATCCTTGGGACGCTTCAATCCTACATGGCTTCAAACTTATTCTACTCCTTCCATATGTCTAAGATGGCCTGATCATCGAGAAGCTTGAAATCTCAACGTTGTGCAGTGAGTAAACCAATCTTAAAGCAAGAGAGTTGTTATATAATTCTTCTAGGGCCCAAATATTTTCAAATAGAAAATAATTATAGATATATACGAATGAAAATTCATATATGATGCAAGATTATAGACTCGTATCCACCATCCATCCATCCATGCATACATATAGATGCGCATATACATACATATATGTATGCATACATGTATGCACACAATATTATATTTATGCATGCATTTATGCATATCAGGAATGCATCTATAGCAAATATTCTTCCATAGAAAAAACAATCAATTACTTTATTGTCCCACATAATCTTTCTCATTCTTACCCCTATTTTTAGAATGAGAACAAAGAAACAGAATCAACTAAAAATTATGTAACACCAAATCATTCGTTACAATTCAAACTAGTTATACATCCAGCCATTAAATACTTCCTTCCATGGCTTTCAATCACTCACTTCATCCAATTAAAAGAAGTGTAAGCTAATCCTCACGAAACTCTTCAAATCTCATATACCATACCCACTTGTAAGATCTCGCCATGGGGAATTCTAAGTGTGGCAACATTAGACCTAAAGTTCTTCTGCAAGAACCTGTATAAGTAATCAATGAGGAAATGTTTCCACCACCCATTCCTTTCACTCACCTTGAGTATGATCCTTCCTAACACAAAAATTGCTCCACTGTTCGTTGCAGAATCTAATATCTCAGTCTCTTGAACATTCTCAGCAATTTCTTTCAAGGCTAAAACAACCGATGCAATGTATTCTTCTCCCTCCATGCTGTGCTTGTCCGTATAGCCATACTGGACTAAGCACCTGTATACACCTTTTGGGCCCAATTTGGCTACAAGAAAACGTTCCTCAGGGAGGACTGATCTCACTGGGAGTGTTCTCACAGTGACAAACACCATAACTTCTCGAAGACTACCTATATGTTGCACATAATGCCGCACAATTGGAGGAATTCCATTGATCAGATCAGTGCAAAAGAAGCATATCCCTGGGACCCGAGCGCTGCGTTCTACCATTTGATCAAATTCAAACCTATCCATCTTGTTTACTGCCTCATACTTGCTCTTCTTGCTCCTCCCATATGTCCAGGATAGCGTGATCACTAAGAAGAAGGCTGTAATTGCAAAAGGAACCCACCCACCTTGTGGAACCTTGTTGAGCAAGGAGGTCATATAAACACCTTCAATGCTGATGAAGACCACGAGAAATAATAATACAAAAAAAATGTTGGTGTTCCAAATAACCAACATCACCACAGCCATGAGAAATGTTGTGATGAGCATCACCCATATCACTGCAACTCCTGCATAAAGCAAGAATCATATGCTAATTAGAGGGAAATAAATGACAATGTATCCTTAGTTTTTTTTTTTCCCTTCCCTTCCCTTCCCATGGTTGAGCAAATGCCAAATACCAAATGCCAAACGATCAATATGGAACATTAAGATGCTAGATAAGGTCTACTTACCAAATGCATTTCCTATCTCTGGACCACCCTTGAATCCTACAGTTATCAAGATGCACGCAACCATCAGAAAGTAGTTCACTTCAGGGGAGTAGACTTGGCCTTCATGCTTGTCTGAGGTGTGTATCATGGTCACTCGAGGAAAGCAACCAAGCGCAATAGATTGCCTGATGATGGAGAAACTTGCTGTTATCAGTGACTGACTCGCAACGATGGCAGCAAGGGTAGCCACCACAAACATTGGCCAGAATACGGGTCCAGGCACAGAGCTATAGAATGCGGTGCTAATCTTATCAGGGTTCTTGATCAAAAATGCGGCTTCACCAGCATAGGTAAGGATCAGTGCAGGATAAATGAAGATTGAGAAAGCCAGCTGTAGACAAATTATCAAGTTTAGCTGGTCAGAAGATATGGTAGTCCCTATGCAAGTCTATGAGATGATCATAACTAACAGTTCACCTGAATTGAACGCTTGTTGAAATGACCCAAGTCAGCAAACAAAGCTTCAGCACCTGTTTATCAATTCAGAATTACATAAAACATTCCCAGTGCGGAACATTTCTTTTAGGTCACAAAACTGCATCAATACTGACCTGTAATGCAGAGTGCGATCGCACCCAGAAGCTCCCACCCCTTTTTATGGTTTCTTGCAAAGTAATAGTATATGTATTGGGGTAAGACTGCCTTGAGGACTGGAGGGTAAAATTTGATGATGTTATACACTCCAATGATTGCAGTGAATAAAAACCACAGAAGAATAATGGGGGAGAAAGATTTGCTTATTTTGCTCGTTCCAAATCTTTGAAAGAGGAAAAGAATGAGTAGGATTACCACCGAGACAATGACAACATGCTCTGCAACAAATAAAAACAAATAAATAAAAATGAAATAAATAAAAATAAAAACAGACTCATAGAGAGAGAGAGAGAGATGAAATCTTGCTTTGTGTAATCTTTGAGGATCTTGATTGGATTCCTTGGACAGCAGAAAGAACTGTACAAGGAGATGAAAAGGTTAAGATATTATGACCAAGAAATGGATGAATGCTATAATAGCAAGTTCTCGTGCTATTCTTTCATGCATACAAGAATTTGTACGCGTTCTCAACTGAATGATTTAAATTAAAAATATTATGCAAAATAATGAAGACACAAAGTTAGGAGAAAAAACTATCTCATAAAAAATTCAAGACAATAATTAATTGCCCCTTTTTTCTGTGCCATTTATAACCAAACTTTTTCTTTCTTTTCAATAAATAGAAAAGAGAGGAGATACAAAGGGATATTGAATGTATTGCTGTCAAATTCATTGTTCAATTCATGCACAACTAACTATATCAGTTTATTTAAACGGTGCTTGGTGTGCACGCACCAAAATTCTCTGTAAAAATGTGAACAGGAAAATTTAATTAAATTTCTCTTTTGGCATGTCATTTATAGCCAAACTTTTACCATGTTTCTTTTCATCAAATAGAAAATAGATGGCATTAAATCATTTAGTTGTCAAATTCATTTTGCATAATTTTTCTCAGCAGCATAAGAATCGATCTAGTATGTTTCATACACCACTATCTATATTTGTTTATTTAAATTGTGCTTTGTATAAGTGTATCAAAATCCTCTGTGACATAGTAAACCAGAAGATTTAATCCCAAAATCTACATGAGTAGTTTATTTAATTGATATAGGTCCTGAACTATTTTAGACTAGTGGTTAAACTTTCGATCATTATTTTTCATTCTTTTTATATTCCTTTATACTTTCAAGCACTTATTTCTTGCTTATTGAACTATTAATCTTTGCAATTAAGATGCTCTATTTTAGTTATAACTGTGGAAAACTGAGAAAGTCTGATTTAGTTATATATGTGTCATATTTTTCCAATGTTTGATAACTCAATAATGGAAAATGTATATTGTTGCCATTTTATTTCCTTAGACCAAGCACCTCTTAATTGCCAATCTCTTTAGCAATTTACCTTGTAACTGTCACACCCAAAAACCCGTCACCCAGGGTTTGGCTCCTGACACAGCTTTGCATACTTTCTAAGGGTTTGTCTTAGGGAAGCATGTGGCTATGTCACCATGTCATGAGCCAAGTCCTGGATGGCGGGTTTGGGGTGTGACATTAACTTCGTTGTGCTGCTTAGATATACTTGTATCTACAACGTAGTTAAATAGTTAAATGCAAATGCTAACACCCGGCTCTCTCTGATTTCATTTTAAGTTTCATGGAATGAAACTTGGTGGATCTGCTACCATTCAATTACGAAAAATTAAATATTCGCATGTAGACAAACCTGTTGGAAAATACTTTTGATCTTGCAAAAAATCTTTTCCTAAAAATTGCTAGAAATATAATATAAAATTTTAAATATATAAATAAAGTAAAAAATAAAAGAATAAGATATGGATCAAATCAGGATCGAGGCATGTTAGACACTGCCGATCAGATTTTCCTTCTTTCGTGTAGGTTATTGGCGATGTAGGTTATTGGCGATCTGTCCCCAAGGTACAACGATTCGGCTCGACCCGATCTTTCTACTACGAGCACGATCGTATGATTACCTTCAAATGCCAAAGGAAAGATGAATGAAAATTAGAAATAAAATAAGACCACAAAATCATTCTATGTCATCTTATCTTTTAGTCCCTATTTATATAGGCTTAGCCAATAAAAGCTCCAACGGCTCGGCCCATAATGACCTTAAAGGCCTAATAGCCGTTAGCTCCAAATCACATCAGAAACGGCTTACAAAATTAATTGTTTAGGTTGTTTTTAGATGTTGATGAATGTTAGCCTCCCAACGTGCAGCGTTCTTTTTTTTTTTTTTTATTTAAACTTTTTTCAATAATCCCCACAAAAGTTTTAAAAATAAAATAAAATAAAATAAATATAACAAAATTTTAGGGCATCTTATACTGCGCAATAGGTGAGGTATCCTGTGGACTTGAACCTTACTTAGTGTTGATTATATACATCTGAAGGAACCATAGTGGATTAGACCTTGAACTAGGTCCTTTGACTCAGACTTCTACTAATCACACACACAGTATGGATCAATTGGGTTTAAGCGATCAGCGCATATTAAAGGCCTTGCGCTTAATACCTTGATTTTTCATGAGAATTCTTTAAGGTTAGCCCAAACCTTTAGTCACTACCTAAGATGACGATTCTCATATAGGTGAATCCTCCAAGGGTATTTGTGACAATACCCTGCAGATAACCTACATCGGATCCATTAAGAGTATGACTCAACTTTACATAAATTCATAGGGATAGAATGAAAAATTTTCAAAAATTTATGCTCTAACATGATCACTCAATCAGCTTCGTTTCTACCACATTGAACCTCATTCATGGGATCTCCAATCATATAGGTTGGGTATCCATTGCTGGTGACCAAATAATGGGCTTAAGCTACATCCCCCTCTATGAATCTAAGACTCCACTCCTAGATAATCCCTTGGTTAATTGATTTGCCAAATTCTTCTTTGATTTGATAAATTCTAAGGAAATAACCTTTTTTTAGACTAGACCTCAAATAAGAGAATCAAACAAAGATATATTAGAATTGAATATCCAAATACAAGATAAACAATAAGTTGGATATTCCAACTGTCATGAGATTATTTAGTAAATTATAGAAACTTTTATTAAATTTCATGGCAATAGATTTCAAGAGACTCAAAATAGAGCATTTATATGACATACTTTATCACAACATCCAAGTTCATCCATTCTTTGCCATTTGGTAACATAAAAGATTCACAATAGTAGGTAAGCAATAAATATTTGTCAAATGCTGTCACTTTTGTTTATGAGATATTAAATATTGACCACTGTACCAGAAAACACTTATCTAGAATAGAAAACTTTTACATTTATATAAGAATGTAAATATATGCTAGTAGCTTCACTTGAAAGTTAAATAATAAAATAATATAAAAATACATCTACATACAAGCACACATATATCATGTGCACAAGTGTAAGCATGTGTGTACACACACAATATATATATATACATATGTATATCATATAAATTTTGTGTCTCAAATTTGAAAAGACAGGAAAGCTATAAATTTGCTTTTCTAAACCGTATTGCATTGAAGCCGTCGATGACTAAAACGCTTCATAGCTTGGATGTCTAATTTTCAATGATGATACAAACATAAATACCACTGGATATGCTCCATGATCTAATTTTGGCAACAGTAAGATTGGTCTCATTTAATGAACAAGATGGTATCAGATATTTAGTGAATTATTGCAGAAAGCAGCAATGTTATGCCTAAAGGAAAAGTCATGTGATCAACTTAAATATCTAAACTTTGTGTAGTTATGGGTACATAACATTCACCAAAAGAAGGATTTTAAAAACGTTTCTCCCTGGAATGGAATGAAACCAGATGTTCTTCAACCCAGAAGAGATTCCCGATGCTTTGGAGTCATTAGCAACATTTTTGACCCAAAAATTCATGGTTAGAATGTATAATAATTGATGAGTTGAGAGGCACTTCTTCACATGAATAATACATTCATATATATAATTATATAAAGATTCTTTTGCTTGAATATATATCTATGAATATATGTGTCGATACAGGTATATATGTCTGTCTAGTATGCATATATATATATATATATATATATATATATATATATATCTATAAATGTACATTATATGTTCATATAAAATATGCATACTCAAAAGAATAATTAATTTTTTTAATAACTTATAATAAAAAAATCTAGCAATTTATAGAAAAGAAGAAAATCTAATCCTTAGTTGTTGGAAAGTATTTTTTATCTTGCAAAAAATCCTTTCCTAGAAATTGCTAGAAATATAATATAGAAATTTAAATATATAAATAAAGTAAAAAATAAAAAAATAAGATATGGATCAAACCAGGACCGAGCGTGTTAGACACTGTCCTTAAGGATCAGATTTTTGCCCCTTCGTGCAGGTTATTGGCGATCTGTCCCCAAGGTACAACAACTCGACTCGACCCGATCCTCCTCTACGAGTACGATCATGTAGGTGCAAACCCAATGATTATCTTCAGATGCCCAAGAAAAGATTAATAAAAATTAGAAATAAAATAAGACCATAAAATCATTCGTATCTTGAATCTTTAGTCAAAATAGGCTTAGCCAATAAAAGCTCCAACAGCTTGGCCCATAATGGCCTTTAAGGCCTAATAGCCGTTAGCAATCATGTCAGAAACGGCTTGCAAAATTAATTGTTTGAGCCGGACATACGTTCACACAATGTTTCCGTTGGTGAACATCCGCACAGCATTTTTTTTTATTTTTTTATTTAAACTTTTTTCAACAAGACCACCAAGAGAGGCTTTGCAGCTGAACTCTTTCTAACAATATATTTATGCTTGATTCAATGCATTTCCTCTCCCCCCACCCCCCCCTTTTTTCCTTTTAACCATCTTTCTCTGAGCACATCAGAAAGGTAACATGCTTGCTTTCTCTTTTATTTTAACGTATATATGTATGTTGTGGTGGAATTAGCATTGTTCTTGTCTATCTTCTTATATCTATTATGAAAAGATTTACTTTTGTTTTATATATATCTGATGGAAAGTGAAGGCCAAGTGGCATCAACGACCAATATATTATTAAGTCTGGCTGGTTTTGAATTCAAGTTTAAAGCAATATTCAGTTTAAGATGTTAACTAAATTAGTTTGAGCTATTGCTGTACTTATTTGCACAAAAGGATACCAATGCAGAGTAAAATGAAATTAAATACGATTAGTACCTGATATCGCTGGAGTGAGAGCTCCATCACCAATTACCATGCAAGTTCCCAACAATACTATGAT
Organism: Calamus simplicifolius; assembly: GCA_900491605.1. Classification (NCBI taxonomy): domain Eukaryota; kingdom Viridiplantae; phylum Streptophyta; class Magnoliopsida; order Arecales; family Arecaceae; genus Calamus; species Calamus simplicifolius. The sequence goes on along the minus strand of UESW01001586.1, from coordinate 96,415 downwards.
GGTAATCAGAATCTGTGCTTTAGAGTTCTCCTCCAAGAATTTCAGTGCCTTACACTGCAATCCACTGCCTTTACTATAATATCTCAAGTTAATATCTGAATCCAACTTTGTACTTGGCATGATCATCTTGCCCTGGAAATGTATATGTTGACGCAACAAGGAATATAAAGCAAAAGTGCCACCTATGTCCAGTGAACAAAGTAATTAGGAAGAGGCCGACCAAATTCGGATATAAATTATAAATACAATTGATCTGGATCTACATAATTTCATATATAAATTTTTCATACAACATTCTAAGGCTTCTCGATCTAGTCTGAAACAAGAGATTATTTCTGTCACAATAGAGATGGTTCACATTGAAAGCAGAAAAGAAAATTTTTCCAGTTGATAAAAAAAGTACAAAAAGGATATTTCTGAAGGCTAATATTATGCATGAATAAATAAAATTCATGGCCAAATGATTTTAAACAATTAAGAGAAGTTCTAAATGTAGAGAACATTAGAGCAAATTAGGCATCATGGAGATGAAAAACAGATCCCTTTATTTACACCCGTTTTTAGCGTAAACTTAAGAATGTAATATAAAATGAAGAAAGGGCAAGAGCCATTCTCTTTAACTCATGGTATCCATTCACCTTCTCTATATTCTTTAGCATGCAAGACTTTCGTAGCATGTTTGATAACGAGAATCAGGGTCCATCTGTAAGTTTTCCAGAAATTATATATATATATATCATATGCCGTGCAACCCAAGTATATCCATGGAGTAGATATCTGCATCTCGACGAGCTACAATTTTTCTTCCATAAAAATCTCGTTTCTCTTTAAGTGCAAGCATATGATCAACAGGAACATATCCCCAGTACGTAAATGTCGAATCTGAATGTAATTTCTGACGCCCAATTATTTCACTTCAAATTTTAGCCTTAATAGTACTTTCTGAAAAGGGATGAAATCAATATGTAAAATAGTGTCACATTCCTTTGGTTTTTTTTAATCTTTATTATCAATCTTTTCAGTGCAAAGATAGCAATTAGGAGACGCAAATGATCATAATCTTCTACCAGATATGAAACTAATACAAGAGAAAAGAAACACTTTTCAATAGCATGCAAAAATGTGTGTATATATATATATATAATGATGATTAATTTAGGGGCATCGTTTACCTTCTCCGTGGTCATCGGCATGCAAGACTATCATCACATACTTGAGCAAACCCATCAGCGTCAAAGTCCAGAATATCAGACTCAATATACCAAGTATATCTTCCTCGCCTGGATTCGGCAAGGCGATAGAAGAGAAAACGTAGAGAGGAGAAGTTCCGATGTCACCGTACACCACCCCAAGCGATTGATAGCTTAGCAGTATCGTTTGCATCCACGTCAAATTCTATGAAGTTTTCCAATGTGTTACACTTGACGATAAGAAGAGGAGAGAGAGAGAGCATATATAATAAGCAAAGGTTAAAATTTAAAAGAAACCTTCGGTTTGCGGGTTGGAATCCTGTAGTCGTGAGCGAAGTTTAGCGTTCCTTCTTGTCTTCCATCTTCTTTATCGGCAACCATGATATCCTCATCGACATCTACGATAGCCTCGCACCCTACCTCCGCCATCTCTGGTTACGAGAGAGAGAGAGAGAGAGAGAGAGAGAGAGAGAGAGCAAAATCTCTCCTAAAAGAAATTAAAGAGAAAGGGAATGCATAGTTACAAGGCGCGCACCAACTATGTATATGTAGTACTACTGGAAGATAACGCGGCGGCTTCGACGTTCCGCGGTAACTGCGTGAACAACCTTCCTGGCCGTTTCACAGGCAGCGAGGGTTTCGCTATCCGTGGCAAGCACGAGAGATTGATTCTTTTTGAGAGTTTCTGTCACCGAAAGGAAAGGTTGTTTTAATTTGAGCTACTATTAACTAATTTTTTACTTAAATTTTTAAATTTATATAAGTTAAATATAATAATAAATTAATGAATAAATTTAAAACATTACAGATAATATAAAAATTAATTATTATATAAATATTTATAAATTAAGCTTGTATATTATCAATAATTTTTATTTAAATTTTTATAGTTAAATAATTTTAATTTTATAATAAATTAATTAAATTAGTAGATAAATTTTTATAATTAATTTTAAGTTTAGATTTAAAAAAAAAGATTACGTTAGATAGCTAGAAGCTTGCGTAAAATTTTATCAAATCTTTTAAGATATGAATCTATTAAAATTTAAATTGAGTTGCGGTAACAGAAAAAAAAAGTGTTGAAATAATAAAACCCTTTGACGGCGTAGGTTATGCCGTCCAAGACTCCCTCGTTCAAGTCTGGGCTATCAGAAACAGCATATCCTTCGTATCTTTCAGATTCTAATCATTCTTTACATTTTTTTTGAAAATTATAATTAGTTGTGCTATAATTTACCTTCACCAGAAGAGCACTCCGCGTATATATATATATATATATATATAATTAGGTCTTTCTTCTTACTTGCATCTGGATGACCGATCGCGTCAGAACATATAATTAGGTCTTTCTACCTACTTGCATTAATGCATCGCTTTCATGGAACTAGAAGGTGGTATTATTTATTTGGACGCATCGTGCTCGACATGCTCGCCGACTAGGTACGGGTCGAATGGTTAGAGCCTGTTGCGTGTGGTTTATTTTGAGGCTGCCGTCCGTTCATGCAACATGATACCTTCAATGGGAAAGGCTACGCTGCTGCTTTCGCTTTTGTATTCTTATATAATAAAATCAATTATTGCTTAATTTTGACTCGGATGAGGTAAACAAAAAAGATTGCAGGTTGCGTTTGGTGCACATCAATAATTCTAAATGATAATATAAATTATCTATAAAATAGATATACACAAAAATGATAATATAAATTATCTATAAATAGATATACATAGATAATGCGATATTACTGTGTTAAGTATAACAAACGAATTATCAGTTATAACATAAAAATTTTAAAATATTTCTAAATTAAATTTATTAAAAAATTTATATTATTATATATTTAATTTAAAAATTATATTTATAAATGATAATATTAAAAATTATATTTATAAATGATAATATTAAAAAATTATATTTATAAATGATATTCGAAGCGATTAGTGAAGGTGCTTCGATCTAGAGAAGTTTAACTCCATGAAAGGGGGTGGCTCTTAAAAGAGGATGCAAGTAGAGAGTGATCAAAATAATAATAATATAATAATTTTATCAAAATTAATTTATGAGTTTATCATATCTATGATAATATGATAACCATTCCTTATTGAGGTAATTTGAATTATCTCCAGATTATCACTACAAGATAGATTGTCATTCAGAACATGTACCAAATACATTTATCTAATGGGCCTATTACCTTCCACCAAATGCCCCTGCAGATAGAACGAGTAGGAATGCACGTGCTTTGCCCCTGCTAGCAAGTTAGAGAATGATGAATTTAGCATTTTTCTTAATTTTATTTATAGATTAAATTAATTTAGTCAATTTTTCTTAATTTTATTTATAGATTAAATTAATTTAGTAGATCGATCCAACAGCAAGAATGCCATAATAAAAGTTCTAAACAGCTCTTTCAAAGAGTGTTTGACACGGAATGGTCCTCCATGTCATGGCCTCCGAGTCTCTGTCTAAAACGAAAATACTTCAACTAAAATTACCTAATATTATTTTACTATTAATATAATACAATACAATTATATTATATTATATTATATAATATTTTATTAATATATTATGACATTATATAATATTTTGTTTTATAATAATTTAATTATAATATAATATAATAATTTATGCTATAAAAATAATTTACAACTTAATCTAAATATTATTGTAATAATAAATAAAATATTATAATAATAATAAATTTTTATGATGATTATAAAATATATCGGTAGTTTTGATATAATATGGACAACAATCTTAGTTTTTTATGATGTATCAAATAGGTTAATTATGCTTATCTGAAGATCTTTAGTTACTAAGGTATAGTATACTATAAATACTATGATCTCATATTATCGGTGATAATAGTAGGAATTTAGTTATAGCGGACCCTATGGGCTAGCAGAGAAATGATGTGGAAATTGATGATGAGGTGGATGAGTTAGAAATGGAAGAGATAGTGCAACCGAGTGAGAAAGGCCTTTGAGTATCCCTTGGTGAAGTACCTTTAAAGGACAAAGAAAGAGTAGAAAGGGATCAATGGGTGTCCCAATAGAGATCTTCTAACTCAAATCAGTGAGAGAAAGAGAAGATGGTCAAGGATGAACCTCATAATCATACTCTCGATGATGAAGAGAATAGAGAGTGAGGGCGAAGAACTGAAAAAGAGAGAGGAAAGAGAAGCCCCCTATGAAAGGATCCCTGACCTTCTTAAGATTATTAATTTGGTACGGTAAGACTAGATGGTTAGGCATGATAGGAGAGAAGCTAATTTTAGGCTCATTCATCTTTAGTTGGCTTGCATATCTAGTAACAAGATCCGACAGCTAGTGTAAATCATGTATCCCATATTTTAGTCATGATGGGCCCACCTCTAGTGTCATATCCTCATTATTATGGGTTACTTTCTTTACAAAGAGCTATTGGCTCTGATAACCAATGGTAAAGTAAATGCGTCCTTACTAATTGGTCGCATACCACTTGCCAACCTATTATGTATGGGTTTCTATTTTGAGTGGTTAGTTATCATTACTGAGTGGGCATTCTTGCAATACTTTACTGAAGCTTTATTAGAAGCTAATTGGTGATTGGTTGAAGGTTGGCGAATTATGCCTCATCATATGCTCTCCATTCCCGAGGTTGATGGGACCAGCTTGGGCAAAGGAATAAACTTGATATCTTAAAAGTCAACATGTGGAGTCTTTTCCCATGATGGGCTTATGGGTTCTTAATTCTCCAAGAGATAAGAAACATTTGAAGAAGTGAAAAGACTTATTGCATCAACCTCTGATGTAGCAAGTGCGCACTAGATATGCGAATTAGCCGTGCATCCATAGCACCATGCATGCCGAGGCTCAATCCGCGTGCTCAGTGTGCACTTGCTGCACTGAAGGACGGTGCAGCAAGACTTTTTCTTGAAGAAGTTTGTAATGGGCTTACCTTGTTGGTTGGCTCTAACCCATTGTGAGATGTAGACTCCGAGGTTGAGAGCTCATTGAGTGGGTCAGCTCTACCTAAAACATCCTAGACCTAGTACTAATTTGTCGAGGTTGATGCTTGAGAGCATGAGAGCATGGGGGTGTCGAGTTACCCTTTCTCCAAGTTCCTACATTTAGTGGAATCGGTACATGGGCCCTTTAGGTGCCACATATGTGGTTATAGCGATGTGATGGTGCCTTCTCGATTTTTTAGCATAGCGTTTGTTAATGATTATTCTACATTCAATACTTTTGAGTTTTAATTATTTCTTGAGGTGCTTAATTAGGCTTTAGCTTCTTGCACCCCCACCTTACCCCATGAGATGATGACATGTATGCTTGGAGGATTAGAAAAAGTTGACACAATCTTATTTACCAAAGCCTTAGAAAAAGATATTATTTTAGTGCAAATTTATAGTAATGCTATAAGATTTGGTTCTATGAATGAATTCTTATGTCAAAAATTTGCTAAGATAATGCAGGAGGAGTTTGAAATAAGCATGATGAGTAAATCAAATTTTTTCCTTAGACTCTAAACAAAGTAAACTGACTGCTTATAAATAGGTCAATTATTGCATAAACAATCTCTATTTGAGAATGATGTTAGAATTTAAGGATCTCACATCTGTAATTAAAACATAAAATAATAATAATAATATTTTTATATTTATTTTTGCCATTATGAGAGATGTATAGAAGTTCCAAAAAAAGCTTAGGTCTTTCCTTTTTTGCTCCTTTCTTGTATGGTATTTTTAACAAAAAAATAAATTACAAATTTAAAAAGAGAAGATGAGATCTAACCTATTTATAAAGAAATCCTAATAGAATCTTTCATCATGGGTCATTATTGGCCTTTTAGGCCTATGCAAATCGCCAACCATATATATTATCCAATAGAGATGCTTCCAAGCTCAAATAATATGGATCACAATTTTAATAAAAAATAGGCTCATTTGGCTTATATCATTAAACCAAAATTGTTTAGTCAATTTTACAAAATTAAAATCATAATAATTAATGACAATCATATATGAAAAATTTTAATACATGAAATTTGCAAAAGAATGCCACTGATTGCGCCTCATGCTGCATCATCCAGAGTCAATCACACTAAAACCTTCAATGAGCATTCATGCAAAGAAGAGAAGCAGGTATTTTTTAAAAGAATTTCCTTCACAATAATCACATGATACATGTTATACTATCAAATTTTGGTATTATTCAAATTTTGAGAAAATTTTGGTGTTATTCGAAAATAATGTGTCTAGTAATTTTTTAGCACTAAACAACTTAGGTGCATCCAAAGCAACAAGGGATGCAAATGGGGCAACAACTCAAGGGCTAAATTAAATATTTTTTATATCACCATATCAAGCCAAGCAATTTTATTAAAATAAATTCATAAAAAATAAATTAATTAAATTAAATATACATAATTTTTCATAGGTGGGCAGGTAGTTTACTGTAATTTTATCATTTTTGCATAACCTAGTTGGAATCAATAAAATAAGTAATAATACAAATATGAGATAACCTAAAATTATTACTCCAGATAACAGAGCTAAGTACTATTTTACCATTAAAATTTTAAAAATAATAAATCAAAATTTATTTTTATTTAGTAAATTATTTAAAACAATCCAATTAGTAATATTTTGAGAATTATTTTTACATGCAGAATTTAAGATAGTTTTTATATATTTTTTAAAACATACATTTTCAGCAAAAGAAAAAGTGTATTTCATTATTTATAATTAATTTTGATAATTATTTTCTATTTATCTTCTAGAAATATGAAAACATTGATAACTCACTCAAATGGAATTTAAGTTGGCTTTGGATGAAATCATTATATTTTTATACTTCTTCCAATGCTAGGCTAGATAGCCGATTTATATTGAAGTATTGCAAGTCATAGTCCTTCCTTAAGATATGTACATATAGCTCAAACCCTCTTATTCGTGATCTCTTCTCTTGCTTTGGCTCTAATGCTTAAGGTATAAGTAGTAGTATTATAGTGGGAGACATTGGTTCTTGTTTGTGATTGTATGCATTAAGATAGGTCTTATAATAAGAGAACCTCTCCATCGCCATACCAAGTTGAAAGATCTCATAGGGTGAGTGAGAGCTACTAGTATGAGACAATGTAGACTAGAGAACTTATGGGAAGATTAAGAAATTTGTAGGAAGAAATTAAGATAGCTTATAAAAAGATTAAAAGAAATTAGAAAAACTTATACAAAGATTAGGACAGGCGTATAGAAAGATTAAAAGAGCTTAGAAAAACTTATACGAAGATTAGGATAGCTTAAGAGAGTTTAGAAGAACTTAATAAGGTTAAGTAATTTGGTGTGAAGTAAGAGACAGAAGTTGAGGGTATTAATAAGGGTTAGAGAGCCTCTAAATATCCCAAAAAACCTAAAAAACTAGCTATTTATAGTTGTGTGAAAGGAAAAATAGGTTCTTTTATACAATACAAAAATACCCTTGAAACTAGCTATTTATGGCTATAAAAAAAAGTAAAAGAGTTTTTTTTTCAAAAAAAGAGAATAGATATAATATCCTTGAAAATAGTTGTTTAGGAGCAATTTCATTAAACATGCGGTGGGCCATAGGTGATCAATCACATGTCCCATATTTTGTTGCAAGTCGGCCCATCATGGGCCATGTTGTCCCTAAAAAAGTCTTTGTGCATGTGGCCGTGCATGCGCTGAGATTATTTTTGTCCTTTTTGCACCGTATGCATGCCACACCTGCGAGCAGTGCATGCATTCCTACCTATACCATGCATGGTGCAGAAAGAGTTCTCCTATTGCCTCATTTATCATGTTTGGACAATGCCAACCGAATGCATGGGGGGCTAAATATGGCTTGCTTTTTTGTGTCTGATTAGATTGTGACATTGATTATCTAGCTTATTTGATATCTTTATTTGATGTCTAATTTTAATACAATTAGTAGTATACCTTTCACATAGTTTGGACACCTCTTTTAATACAATTATTAGCATACCTTCTATAAAGTTTGGCCCAAGACTTTGACGAACATCTTTTGATGCAATTCAATCAGGAGAAACACCAACTGAGTGAGAGAGAGAGAGAGAGAGAGAGGGAGAGATTAACTAGATACTTTTGAATAGAAAGAAATGATAGATATCTCAAAAATTATATGTGATTTATAATACATACATAATATAAATATTATATGATATTTGATTTACTAAGGCATACTAATATATAGTAGGAAAATGAGACACCCAAAAAAAAAAAAGGGATTGGAGAGAATCTTTGACTTGAGATATTGTGACCAAGAAATGGATGAATGCTATAATAGCAAGTTCTCATGCTATTCATTCAAGCACACAAGAATTTATATAGGTTCTTATATGAATGATTTAAATTAAAAATATTATGCAGAATAATGAAGCCACAAAATTAGGAGAAAAAACTATCAACTTTGATGATGTCGTTTCTTTTTTTGGTATCAAGTACTCATAAAATATTTAAGAACACAATTAATTGTTCTCTTTTTTTATGTTATTTATAATTAAACTTTTTCTATGTTTCTTTTCAACAAAGAAAAAAAATACCAAAACGTATAGTTGTCAAATCATCGCATAGAATTTTTTTTTAGCATAAGAAGCCAGTATGTTTCATACACCTATTAATATGAGTTTATTTAACTCGTACTTGATAAACACGCACCAAAATGCTTTGTAATAGTAAACAAAAAAAACTTAATTACTCTTTTTTCCCATGCCACTTATAGCCAAACTTTTACTATTTTTATTTTTAACAAATAGAAAACTAGTGACACTAAATCATATAGTTGTCAAATTTATCGTGAAGAATTTTTTTCAATATAAGAATCTACCATGTTTCATACACCACTATAAATTTATTGAAATGGTGCTTGGCATAGATGTACAAAATCCTCCGTAACATGGTAAACAAGATGATTTAATCACAAAAAACTTCATGAATTTATTTAATTTATTTAGGTCTCTAATTATCCTAGAACATATAAACTTTTGATCTTCATTCTTTTTTATTTCTTTATTCTTTCAAGCACTTTTTTCTTGCTTATTGAACTATTAATCTTTGCAATTCAAATGCTCTATTTTAGTTTTAACTGTGGAGAACTGAGAGTGTCTGCTTTTGGATAGATGTGTCATAGTTTTCCAATGTTTGATGACTCAATAATAAAAAATATATATTGTTGTCCTTTATTTCCCTAGGTAAAGAATCTTGGTCTCTTGCCAATCTCTTAAGCAATCTACCTTTTATTTTGGTACAGGTGGATAATCATATCAGTCTAGTGCAATCAATCCCGATAAGTTAGAAAATAGAAGTTGTTTAAGTACAATAGGATAGGGATCTTCTGTTTTCAAAATCAAAAGCCAGAGAGATGGACCACAGAGGCCGCCACCCAATCGCCGCCGAGTCGACTTCTTAATAAATATGATGGATCTGAAATCTTTAGACATCCTGCAGGATAGACCAAACGTTCAGAAGCAGAGGGTTGATTGAAGAATGATTATAGCAATCCCGTCGAAGCCAGTGTATGACAGTGAGAGAGTCCCCCTAAATAAAGAGACTCTAAGCATGAAGGATCTGTGTAGCATAGAAAATGCCAACCCATGCTGCATAAAGCTTCGCCATAGGGACAGAGGAGTCAAGGAAGCCAATTCCTTCCACAGCCAGCATAGCTCCATCATTTCCTCGTATAACAAATGTTGAGCCAGCTAATCTGCCTCGCACACTCCCATTGAAGTTAATTTTAACAAACCCTAAGGGGGGCTCCCAAGTGATAAAAATCGTATGCCAGTTCACTACCGAAGTAGTAGGAGAACCCCAATGACCAGAGCTATTAGAATCATAAGCAGTGCAGTAAAGTGTGTACTCAGCAGAAAAGGATAAGGATTTTCGAACAATCCTATGTGGGGAGATAGAGTCTTCAGTGAAAATAATCCAATTCCATGATAACCAAATCTGGTGCGCTATCGCTGCCCAAATGAAGCCCTACTACTGGTTATCCCTCCTTATCTCTCTCAAAAAAGAGGTCTGTCATGATGTTGTACCCTCCTCCGTAGGCTGGTATCCCACTATATGCCAAATCTATCTTTCTCTAGGGCAATTAAAGATGGCATGATCAGTAGTCTCATCATCCTGGCCACACAAAGGGCAAGTAGCCTGAATAGATAGTCCCCTACCTGAGAGCAAGGAGTAAGTAGGAAGACAGTTCCGCACAAGCTTCCATATGAAGAGCTAAAGTCTAGGATGGATGGAAAGCGTCCATATCCATGTTGTATCCATTATATGCTGAGGCTGAGGCCTAAAGATCTTCACAAGATCCCTGGTCGGAGCCCTAGAGAGACATGATCTCCTCCATAATCTAGTGTCCTTAGCATGGCCCGGTACGAGCAGAATAGAAAAAATCCAATGAGCAAGCTCCTTACCAAAAAACTGGGACATCATGGGAGGATGCTAGGAGGAGAGATCCTAAGAGATCATATCAGAGACTCTCATACAGCTTGGAACATCAGTACTGATAAAAGTAGACCAGCGAGAGAGTGAAAGCTCTGCAATCCATGTATCTTGGACAATATCTACTGATGAGCCATCTTCAATCATCCATGTGGTATTATCCAAGATAGCCGACGCATGACTGCACACCTCCTTTTAGAAAAAAGAATACCCTTGGAAGGACTGAAAATTCATATCAAAGTCCACTCATCATATCTAGCATGAATAAATGAACTCTAAAAGCAGTCTGAATCAAGAAGGAACTGCGAGACGTGTCTGGCAAGCATAGCTTCTCTCCTCATAGTTAAAGACTAAATATCAAAGCCTCCTTTAGAGATCGGCATGCAAACAGTATCTCATGCCTGTAAATGAATGACATGACCATCCTACATCTTGGTCAGCTGTCGAAGCGCTGCCGATGACTATTTAAGTCAAAGGGGGCGCTGATGACCTGGGCAGCATCCGATCGCCAGCCGGCCACACCGTGCTGTTCAGGATGGTCAAAGTGAGGCAGCACTACAAGAAACATGACTTTTGCCTACGATTTTTTTCGTAGGGAAAGATAGAAAAAATCGTAGGAAAAGCCTTTCCCTACGATTTTTGAACTTTTCCCTACGAAAAAAAAATCGTAGGCAAAGATGCGTCGGGAAAGCCTTTGCCTACGACTTTCAAAATCGTAGGCAAAGATTATACCTTTTCCCTACAATTTTTTTCGTAGGAAAAGTTCATATTTCGTAGGGATAGAGTGACTAGAAAAATATAAATTTAAATTTTGAAAACTTTTGCCTACGAAGATAAAAAAGGAAAAAATCAAAAAAATATTTTTTTTATCTACATCTTTCCCTACGAAAATTCTTAAAATCGTAGGGAAAAGTTGGGTAATAATAATTTTAATAATTTCTTTCCCTACGAGAAACCCCAAAATCGTAGGGAAAAATAAAAAAAATATTTTTTATTCACATTTTTCCCTACGAAAATTCTTAAAATCGTAGGGAAAAATTAGCTAATAATTATTTTAAATAATTTTTTTCCCTACAAAAAGCCTCAAAATCGTAGGCAAAAATCAAAAAAATATTTTTTTATCCACATCTTTCCCTACGAAATTTCTTAAAATCATAGGAAAAAATTAGCTAATAAATTTGTTTAATAATTCTTTCCCTACAAAAAAAACCCCAAAATCATAGAAAAAAAATTAAAAAATATTTTTTTATCCACATCATTCCCTACGACTTTTCTAAAAATCATAGAAAAAATTAGCTAATAATCATTTTTAATGATTATTTTTCAAATTATTATTTTTTAACCATTTTTACCTGCAAATATAAATTAAATCGTAGGAAAAAATAATAAATACAAATTTTTTTTTCTTTTTTCCCTACAAGATATGTCTAAAATCGTATAGAAAAGTTATATTTATTCTATTTTAAATTTTTTTAATATTTTAAAATTATATTTCTATTTTAAAATTTTTAAAATTTTGCATATTTTATTTAAATAGAATATAATTTGTTTGTTTCGTATTTTTTAAAATATTAAAAACTGTATCAATAAAAATAATATAATTCTTTACATACAATACCCATTACATATACAATTTTTTTACACAATGACAACAAAGGATAAGCATCAAAATAACTAATAAATGAAAGTCAATTGTCCATATCAATTACAATATCCATAACATAAAACATCAAATCACATAATGAGACAACACAACATAAGGTACTGGACACTTCATAAAGGTGCCATTTATAAATGACTTCACCAGTTTTCTAGCTCTCTTTAAACATTACTAGAGTAAGCAATGCCCTAAAATGACATTGCAATTCATCAATGTTCCAATAAGACATCATTGCAGACCTCTCATGCCAAAGTACACCTTGCTCACTTTCCTTGAAAGATCCTTTCAGGGTATCAAAATTACTTTCTGCAAGGTTGAAAAACAAGTATTAAAAAAGTTTATATTTTATTAATTTTTATGCTCAAAAAATAAATTATTAAATCAGAATCATGGCAACTTGTAATTGAGTACAACTTGTTCAAATACCATGTTAGCATCTCTAAAAGTATAATTAAACAATATGAGTTTATCAAGCAAGTTAATTATGCTATGTAATGTGAAAATATCATACAAAATATGGGTCATGTAGAACATACCTCTGGACTAAGATGCATGGTCATGTGCACATAATTCAATGACTCAAATAAAATATACAAAATAGATCTTATTTACATAAAGAACTTTGGCATGGCACAGAACAGCATGTACAAATAAATAGTTCAATTAATATAAAAAAGTAAAAGCAAGGCTAAGACAATTAGCATTAACTAAAACCAAAGGGTTTAATTATGCTTACGTTTGTATAGATTTCTTCAAAGCAGCAACAGTTTCAGCTGGGGTAGAAGTATCGATCGAAAACTCAATTGTATCATCCATGTTGGGACTTCTATTGAAGTTGCTGATGGGCCTCATCAACAATACTGCATTTGAGTAAAGGATCTTCTCGTTATCATACCGAAGGAAGATTGTAGTTAATATGTTCATTTCTTCTACAATCATTTGCATGACATCCAGTTGCTTACATAAACTTTATGATACATATCAAACATAAAAATTAATGTAAAGAAAATACCGAGATATCTTTACAACATTAGGCACTTCATTATAGATGTAAAAGATGCCAATATCCTAGGGCAATGAACTAGTGTAGACTCATTAAAGTTACAAATTTCACACTGCTCTAACAATTGCCCCCAGCAATATGTTGATGGCATATATTCCCTGTGGAAGATAATCTTTTCACTAATTTGACTCTTAAATATTTTCCCGCTAAGCATAATTTAACTGGTAAATTTTGCGTTAGAAGTTTACCATATCATGGATCTGGACAAAATTTTTGCAACCATTATGAGACAACCAAGAATCTGACAGTGTACATACACATGACGTCCAGGACAGATCACATCAACATTATGCAAATGCTGAAGAAAGTAATGATATCTGACAGTGTACATACACATGACGTCCAGGACAGATCACATCAATATTATGCAAATGCTGAAGAAAGTAATGATAATTCAATTGTACCATTAAGAATGCATAATATATAAATAATAGTTTTCACCAAAAATTGAATTTTTCTCAAGATATGTCTTACTTGTAGTACAGAATAAATTCAGCAGTTGAATAAATGCACTAGATGCTGGTATTAAAGCTATGTTCATGTATCACTTGCATCAAAGTTTCTCACCTACAGACTGAAAACTATCATGTTGTCAGAATCTACCTCATCTCCCTGCTCTGCTCTAGAAAGCTGGATTATAGGATAGACAACCCTGGAGCACATGGAAATCTAATTCTTCTTTGACTTGTTTGAAAGTGACTGAGCATATGCAGTTCCTGAACAACAAACATACATGCACAAAAAAGAAAATGTTTCATTTGCATCTAGATGTATTGGAACAACTGATCAAGCTTGCATATGGAAGATATGTTGTTATCTGCAATAGAGAAGGCAAACCAAAGATATTGCACAGAGCTAAATTCATATTGTTTCAGGTATCCAAACAAAAGTTGCATAAGAAACTTTCCAGAACAATTACCATTCAATATTAAAGCTCGTAAACTGGAGACAGATCTAATTTCATCCATTGTTCGAAGCTTATTCTTGGCAGCATTTAACACCTGACTTGCAAGGATAAAAAGAATGAGTAATTTTTTTTCCAATTAAAGTCTTAATAACTTGCAATAATATGGAGTTACTTCGGCCTTCTAATACAATTAGCATCGCCATCATTAAACAAAAAGTGAGAGACACTGATGGTGGCAAGTGATAGAATGATAAAGCCACTCATCCATTTCATGTTCGACTTCTTTTGTTTCAGAATTCTGTGATTCTGTTAAGGGTTGTTTCATACATGAACAAGAAAAAGCTTGATTCATGTCTCAAAAAGAACCAGCACTAAAAAGGACAAAGCTGATTCCCTTCAAAGTTCCAATGTCAGAATACCAGTAGGTCAACTGAACATGCCCGCTCTAAACATGCAAAATGAATGAATGAATGTGGTTAATCTGAGGAACCCCTGGCTACAGAGCAGTTGTATCAGACGCCAACTACTCACTTCAAACCAACCACAAGGTAAGCTTATTTTATTGTGATACAGATTTCATGCCTCGTGATACAAATTCAAAAGATGTATTACAGCCAAGAACATCACAATAAAAGAAGGGATATTTTATTGCTTATTTACTACATAACAGAGTAAGATATCCAAACTCACTGTCAGTTTAGTGAGACATTCAACCCCTTTCAGGCTTTCGAGCTTGTTTCTGAGACAGACAGCCACTTTAAATTAATGCATGAAGACAAATCCTGTGTCATCAAGAGTTTGAACCCCACTGGTTAAGCCATTATTTCAAACTTTTTTAAAGGAAAACATATGGGAAAATAAAACAAATTCCAATTAAATAGTAAACACCTAACTACTACTCTACGAGTAAACCATCAACAGGGATCGCCCTTTATCGACACTGGATGATGATGGAACTAAAGTAGAATATCTCACTAATTTGGAACGAAAGCAAGATAACAACTCAAAGAAGATCCAATAAAACTACCTCTAGAGTTGAGAGACAATTGCTGCTGAGGTCAAGTCTCTCCAACTTCTGGAATTTACTCAAACATGAGACCTGCAGAAGCAAGGGAACTATCAAAAGATCCAAACTTCAAAATATACTGACATCACTGAAAGAGGGCTTTCCAATGCCAACCCAAAGCTACATTTTTCGAAAGAAATGAGGCCTACATCGGAGAGGGCTCGATGGGAGAGCTGAAGCGATTTCGTTTCAGCCACATCGCGGTTCTTGTTCTCATGGGAGATTCGCTCCAAGGTAAGGCGAGCCATGGCGGCATCCAAGAGATGGGAGAACGGGCCACCGCGGTGGAGAAGAGCAGAAAGCAAGAGTAATAACGGAACCCTAACCCTGATGGCCGGTCCTCTTCTAAACCATCGGGTGTTTTGATCCCTCCATATATATATATATATATATGCCCCCAGCGCCGCTCCCTTCATCAACTTGAAGTACCAAAACTTGAGCAATATTAACGTTCGTTAAGGGGTTGTGTGTAAAATTGCCGATGCTTAGTTTGAATTCACTTCGGCAGCTTCTTTGCCGACATTACCTGAAAATTTTCATCCAGCACCGCGTAATAGCAGTATTATGTAATCAATTAATATTTTTATGAGGCTTGTTGGAAAACAAGGCTATTCATTATAATCTACTTACTTTGTGAGAGTAGCTGTGGCATTACGTGGTGTTGGGGGTAAAATCGTCATTGCATCAATATCCGTACGAGGAGGCTAAGACCGACCTCCTCCTTCGTCTTCCCCGGGTTTCCGTAGCTCGGCCTTTCCGGGCTTCCGTAGCTCGGCCTTTCCGGGCTTCTCTGGCTCGGCCTTCCCGGGCTTCCATAGCTCGGCCCTCCGGGCCTTCATAGCTCGGCCTTCCGGGCTTCCGTAGTTCGACCTCCCCGAGTTTCTATAGCTCGACCTCCTCCGAGCCTTCATTGCAGATAACAACATATTTGTTAATGGCACGACACATTAACAAATGGGCCGTATGGCACGGCCGGTAAAAAAAATTCAAATTCGGCACGGCCCGTGACCCATCAAGAAATTGGCCACGGGCCGTGCCAGGCACGGCCCTTCTGGGCCATGCCAAACGGCCTTTCTGGGCCGTTTTGTGGGCCACCAATGGGCCAGCCATGCTTGGCAGGGCCACGGGCCGTGCTTGGCACGGCCCTTCTGGGCCATTTTTGGGCCGTGCCATGGCACGACTGGTGCCTAGGCGTGCGTGCGCCTAGGCACCAGCCAGCTGATCAAAGCCATGATCCCAATCGGCGATGATGGATCCGACGATTGCAATCGATCCGATCGGAGATGATTTGACGGTTGCGATCGATCCATGCCATGATTCCGATCGGCGATGATCGATTTGACGGTTGCAATCAATCCGATCGGAGACGATCTGAAGGTTGCGATCAATCCAAGCCATGATCCCGATCGGGGATGATCGATCCGATAGTTGTGATCCATCCGATCGGCGATGATCCGATGGTTGCGATCGATCCAAGCCATGATCCCGATCGACGATGATCGATCGGACCGTTGCGATCAATCCGATCGGAGACGATCCGACGGTTGCGATCGATCCAAGCCATGATCCCGATCGGCGATGATCAATCCAACAGTTGCGATCCATTCGATCAGAGACGATTCGACAGTTGCGATCGATCCAAGCGATGATCCCGATCGCGATGATCGATCGGACAGTTGTGATCAATCTGATCAGAGATGATCCGATGGTTGCGATCGATTCAAGCCATGATCCCGATCAGCGATGATCGATCCGACGGTTGCGATCCATCCGATCGGCGATGATCCGACGGTTGCGATCGATCCAAGCCACGATCCCGATCACGATGATCGATCCGATGGTTGCGATCCATCCGATCGAAGATGATCCGACTATTGCGATCGATCCAAGCCATGATCCGATCGGCGATTATCGATCCAATCGTTGCGATCAATCCGATCGAAGACGATCCGACGGTTGCGATCGATCCAAGCCATGATCTCGATCGGTGATGATCGATCCGACGATTGCGATCCATCCGATCGAAGACGATCCGATGGTTGCAATCGATCCATGCCATGATCCAGATCGGCGATGATCGATCGACGGTTGCGATCCATCCGATCGGTGATGATCCGATGGTTGCGATCGATCCAAGCCACGATCTCGATCGGCGATGATCGATCTAACGGTTGCGATCCATCTGATCGGAGACGATCCGATGGTTGGATCGATCCAAGCCATGA
This sequence comes from Calamus simplicifolius, assembly GCA_900491605.1. NCBI lineage: Eukaryota > Viridiplantae > Streptophyta > Magnoliopsida > Arecales > Arecaceae > Calamus > Calamus simplicifolius. Next base: position 78,840 of record UESW01001586.1, on the reverse strand, counting down.
TCCCGATCGGTGATGATCGATCGGATCATTGCAATCGATCCGATCGAAGACGATCCAACGTTTGCGATCGATCCAAACCATGATCTCGATCGGTGATGATCGATCAGACCGTTGCGATCAATCTGATCGGCGATGATCTGACGGTTGTGATCGATCCAAGCCATGATCCCGATCAGCGATGATCGATCCGACAGTTGCAATCCATCCGATTGTCGATGATATCCGATGGTTGCGATCGATCCAAGCCATGATCCCGATCGTAGATCATCGATACGATAGTTGCGATCCATCCGATCGGCGATGATCCGATGGTTGCGATCGATCCAAGCCATGATCCGATCGGTGATGATCGATCGACCATTGCAATCGATCCGATCGAAGACGATCCAACGTTGCGATCGATCCAAATCCATGATCTCGATCGATGATCGATCCGTTGCAATCCATCCGATTGTCGATGATATCCGATGGTTGCGATCGATCCAAGCCATGATCCGATCGTAGATCATCGATACGATAGTTGCGATCCATCCGATCGGCGATGATCCGATGGTTGCGATCGATCCAAGCCATGATCCCGATCGGCGATGATCCGATGGTTGCGATCGATCCAAGCCATGATCCCGATCGGCGATGATCCGACGGTTTGATCCATCCGATCGGCGATGATCCGATAGTTGCGATCGATCCAAGCCATGATCTCGATCGGCGATGATCGATCTAACGGTTGTGATCCATCTGATCGGAGACGATCCGATGGTTGGATCGATCCAAGCCATGATCCCGATCGGTGATGATCGATCGGACCGTTGCAATCGATCCGATCGAAGACGATCCAACGGTTGCGATCGATCCAAGCCATGATCTCGATCGGTGATGATCGATCCGACGATTGCGATCCATCCGATCGAAGATGATCCGATGGTTGCAATCGATCCATGCCATGATCCAGATCGGCGATGATCGATCCGACGGTTGCGATCCATCCGATCGGTGATGATCCGACGGTTGCGATCGATCCAAGCCACGATCTCGATCGGTGATGATCGATCTAACGGTTGCGATCGATCTGATCGGAGATGATCCGATGGTTGGATCGATCCAAGCCATGATCCCGATCGGTGATGATCGATCGGACCGTTGCAATCGATCCGATCGAAGATGATCCAACGGTTGTGATCGATCCAAACCATGATCTCGATCGGTGATGATCGATCAGACCGTTGCGATCAATCTGATCGGCGATGATCTGACGGTTGTGATCGATCCAAGCCATGATCCCGATCAGCGATGATCGATCCGACAGTTGCAATCCATCCGATTGTCGATGATATCCGATGGTTGCGATCGATCCAAGCCATGATCCCGATCATAGATCATCGATACGATAGTTGCGATCCATCCGATCGGCGATGATCCGATGGTTGCGATCGATCCAAGCCATGATCCCGATCGGCGATGATCGATCCGACGTTGCGATCCATCCGATCGGCGATGATCCGACGGTTGCGATCGATCCAAGCCATGATCTCGATCGGCGATGATCGATCTAACGGTTGTGATCCATCTGATCGGAGACGATCCGATGGTTGGATCGATCCAAGCCATGATCCCGATCGGTGATGATCGATCAGACCGTTGCAATCGATCCGATCGAAGACGATCCAACGGTTGCGATCGATCCAAACCATGATCTCGATCGGTGATGATCGATTAGATCGTTGCGATCACTCTGATCGGCGATGATCCGACGGTTGTGATCGATCCAAGCCATGATCCCGATAAGCGATGATCGATCCGACAGTTGCAATCCATCCGATTGTCGATGATATCCGATGGTTGCGATCCATCCGATCGGCGATGATCCGATGGTTGCGATCGATCCAAGCCATGATCCCGATCGACGATGATCGATCGGACCATTGCGATCAATCTGATCGGAGACGATCCGACGGTTGCGATCGATCCAAGCCATGATCCCGATCGGGGATGATCGATCCGATAGTTGCGATCCATCCGATCGGCGATGATCCGATGGTTGCGATCGATCCAAGCCATGATCCCGATCGACGATGATCGATTGGACCGTTGCGATCAATCCGATACCTCGGTATTTTCTTTACAGAGGAAAGATATGATTCTCTATGATTTTCATGAAAATCGTAAGGAAAGACTTTTTTAGAAAAATATTGGCGGGTAATTTTATCTCCAAAAATTTGATGATCAAGAAAAAGTCTTTTAAAAGGATAACTAAAAAAAGATATATACATAATAATATTTTTATTATGTAAAGGAAAGATATGATTCTCTACGATTTTCATGAAAATCGTAGGGAAAGACTTTTTCAGAAAAATATTGGCGGGTAATTTTGTCTCCAAAAATTTGATGATCAAGAAAAAGTCTTTTAAAAGGATAACTAAAAAAAGATATACATAATAATATTTTTATTTAATATTATATTGCATAATAATATTGATAATAATATATAATATATTCTATATTATTATAATAACTTTATAACATGTTCTATATACATTATGTATTACAATATAAGATTAATAAATTTATTAACAATATGATAATACATAATAAATCATAGTATACTGCAATATTATAATAAGTAATTATTTTATTATAAAAATATTATATAATATATTTATTTTTATGTATTATATATAAATACATATTTACTATATATAATATATGTAAATAATAATATAGAATTAAAGAAACTATAGTAATTATTACTAAGAATATTATAATATATAACATGTTAACAATATAATAAATAACAATATAATTATAAATACAGTATAAGAAATAAATAATTATATTAATATTTATAATTATTAATAATATCATATAAATATATAATTAATATAAATATAGTAAATATAAAATTTAATTTTGGGAAAGGTATACATCCTTTCCCTACGATTTTCGTGACAATCGTAGGGAAAGGGTTGGATTTCTGAAAAAGGGTTTTTCCTACGATTTTTATTAAATTCGTAGGGAAAGGTTGCCTATCTTTCCCTACGATCTTCGTGAATATTGTAGGTAAAAGTCTGCATCCTTTCCATGAAAGGCTCTAGAGCCTTTCCCTACGATTTTTGTGAAAATCGTAGGGAAAGACTCTGGACCTTTACCTACGATTTTTGTTAAAATTGTAGCGAAAGACTTTTTAAAAAAATAAAAAGTCTTTCCCTACGATTTTCAAAAAATCGTAGGTAAAGGCTCTAGATCTTTCCCTATGATTTTTTTAAAAATCGTAGGGAAATATTTTTTTAGAAAAATTTTGGAGGGAGATTTTGCCTCCAAATTTTGGTATAGCTTTTCCCTACGATTTTCAAAATTCGTAGGGAAAGATCCAGAGCCTTTACCTACGATTTTTTGAAAATCGTAGGGAAAGATCTTTTCAGAAAAATTTTGGAGGGAGATTTTGCCTCCAAATTTTTGGTATAGCTTTTCCCTACGATTTTCAAAAAATCGTAGGGAAAGGTTCTCGATCTTTCCCTACGAATTTTTGAAAATCGTAGGGAAAATCTTTTCCCTACGATTTTCTGAAAATTGTAGGGAAAGATCCAGAGCCTTTCCCTATGATTTTTTGAAAATCGTAGGGAAAGGTTCTAACTTTACGACTATGGAATCTTTGCCTACGATTTTTAAAAAATCGTAGGGAAATATATCTTTTGCCTACGATTTTAAAATCGTAGGTACGAAAATCGTAGGCAAAAGTTATTTTTCTTGTAGTGCAGGCTGGGGAGAAAAGAACCAGCCTTCCCACATATCAAATCAGCATATAACGAACGTAGGAATCTTGAATTCTTTCTCTGATTTCATCCCCTATTTCACGAAGTCGTTGGCTTACGGCTGGTTCCGATGAGACCATGCATCCGATAAGAAGCTAGGAAGCCCTGTACACCCAGTTCGTCGGAGTTTGCAATGGCGGTGTCGCACCATGATCGGTTTCTTGGCCTGGTAGGGGTCCAATCCAAGAACCAGCCGATGGGTTCTTGCCACCGTGCCATGTTAAAAAAAGGGGGGTGGCTGGTGCTGTCAAGGCCGTGGCTGGGCAGTCACCAGTTGACCAGTCGACCATGGAGGGAAGCTCGCCCAGCTGGTCGGGGGTCAGGACCAAGATGGCGGGAATCAAGAAGAGAAACCATTCTTCGTTCTTCGTTCTGGACCGAACCATTTTTTTTTTTTGGAATTGAACCGAAATAGGTTTCAGGTGGCTTCAGGTGAGGAATTTTAAATGGGTTAATTCTTTAAGAATTTACTTCAACCTAGGATCATGGTTATAACCATAGGTTGATTGAATAATAAATCATGATCTAGTCATATGAAACATGTTTAATCTCAAATATTGGGTCATGCAAATATTGATTTAGGAGGGAACTTCAGGGGTGGGTGATAACAAATTTATCAAGAATGTTTAAGTTAACAAAAATAAATATGCTTGTATATGTTGCCGCGGAAATCCGCTCTCTAACTCGAGTGCAGGCCGACTCCGGATCTAGACGTTGATCTCTTGCCCGGATGGAACCTGCAAAACAGTCCTCATGTACAGAGTATCGGGGGTGGCCCTCAGTGGAAGACCATCCAATGTTCAAGTCAGTGAAGATTCACAGCAAGCATATATGAGGAAAAGGCTCGCAGAAGAGTCAAGAAATGGTCTTCCGAGAGCTCTGAGCTCTGCTTGAGCTTTAATAGAGTTTTTCAGTGAGAGTGTGAGAGTAAGCATACCTAAAGAGCTTTAGGACAAGGGTATTTATATGTTACAGATGTTATTACAGGTAATCACCTGATTCCTTGGACGTTAGAGGTGGGCACTGGCCGTGCCTGGCACGGCACGGTCCAAGCCCATCGTGCCTCAAAAATTATCATGCCATGCCTGGCACGGCCGTAACAAACGGGCCATGCTAGGCACGGCCCGAAAAAAAAAATTCAGGACGGGCCGTGCTAGGCACGGCCCGAAAAAAAAATTCAGGCCTGGCACGACCCATGGCGGGCCGTGCCTGGCCCAACCCCTAACGGGTATATAGCCTTTAAAAAATGGCTATATATCTGTTTTTAGCCGTTAAAAATGGCTAGAAATGGCTATATAACATTTTAGGAGGGGTTTAAGACCATTTTACCCCTTCCAACAGCCATATAACAGCTATATCAAAGGGTATTTTTGAAAAAAAATTAGGACTTCTATAAATAGCTAATTTCTCCCTTATTCTTACCACACCAAACCAACTCTTCTCTATTACTACTATTTCTCTCTTCTAGCAAGTGCTCTAGTAGATTAGCAATTTAATTTTTAGTTTGCAAGTATTCTACAAGTGGCAAGTGTTCTAGCAAGTATTCAAGTGCTACAAGGTCACTTCTTGTGCGCAAGAAGAAGCTCACAAATCTTGGCTCCACGCCTTCACCTCTGATCCTCTTCTCAATTCCTTTTTATGGGTTAGTATTTATTTTTTTACATTTATTAATTAAAAATTTTAGATATGACATCTTTTAACGAAAGTAATTTTAGCATGCACCCTTTTTCTTAGGATGAGGAAACTAATCCCCAATCCCAACACCAACCCCAACCCTAAGTTCCCTCTAGAGACAGTGTAATGTCGAATCTCTTCTCGTAAGAGGACTAGTGATGTTTGGAATGATTTCGATAGAATTATGGTTGATGGAGTCTATAAAGCAAAATATAAAAAATGTGCAAAACTTCACAGTTATTCTAGTACTAGAGGAACAGGGCATTTAAAAAGACATTAAGAGACTCATAGGATGCATGATTCCCGTCAGCGATGTATCCTTAATATACAAGAGGGATCACTTGTAGATAATTTTGCATATAACCATGAAAATTAGAGGAAATTACTTGTAAGATGGATAGTTCAGGATCAATTACCTTTTAGTTTATCTGAATCTTATAATTTTGAAAGATATGTTCAATTAGGCCTACAACCTGATTTTAGAAGAACTGGTAATCGTACCTTTAGAAGAGTGGCTATGACAAACTTTTTAGTAATGAAATAAAGTTTAACTGAAAATCTCTCAAATTTAAATGCTAGAATTTCTTTAACTTCTAATATTTGATCGACATATGTAGGTAGTAATTATTTTATTGCTATTACTTTATTATATTGATAATGATTGGCAACTAAATAAACGAATTATTGCTTTTCATGCTTTTGATTTTTCGCATTTGGAACAACAAATTTCAAATATTATTTATCAAATCCATGCTCATATAATATTAATAATAAAATAATATCAATTACTTTTGATAATGCATCTAATAATAATTATGTTGTTGCATTATTAAATGACTCTTTGCATCCCATTTTAGATGGACAATTATTTATATTAGATATGCATGTCATATATTAAATATTTCTGCTCAATCTGGCATGAACATAATTCAAGAGGTTAGTTTAAAAATTAGAAATGTAATTTATTTTATTCATGCTTCAAGGTCAAGACTTCAAGAATTTAAACAATTATATGTAGATCATGATAAATGTTTTAAAAAATTTAAACTTGATGTAATAATTTGTTGAATAGTACCTATGCCATGATACATGATGCATATCAATATAAGAACTTATTAAGTGCTTATATTAATGATTATGGATTAGGATTTACATTGACTGAACTTGATTAGCATCAAGGTAAAATTTTAAAAGATTTTTTGGTTACTTTTTATGATGCTACAAATGTTCTTTCAGGTATTTATTATCCAACTTCTTGTTCATTTTTACAAAAAGCATATATAATTAGAGAAAAATTTAAAGAATATAGATATCATGAAGTTTTAATGCCTATTATATGTAATATGGAAACTAAATGGAATGAATATTGGAATAGGATATGTCTATTGCATAACTTAGCTACTGTTTTTGATCATAGAATTAAATTAAATTGTGTAAATTTTTTAATTGATCATATTGTGAAAATATATATTAAAATCCTGAACCTGCTAAAGATGAGGTAACATGACTTCTTAATGATATTTTTGGTTTATATAATGACAAAATTTGTGGATCTAAAATACATACTCAAAGCTCTGCTTCTTCTTTAAGATCTCGTTCGTCATCTATTTTTTCATTCATTAGAAGACACACACATGCTTCATCTTCTTCATCTTTATGTAATGAATTAGAATTTTATTTACGAAACGATCTTCATTCTGCATATGATGAAGATCAAATAGAAAGTCTAGATGTATTAACTTGGTAGAAGAGTATTAGAAATCAATATCCTATTATGTCTACCATTGCATGAGATATTTTAGCTGTACCGATGTCCACAGTAGCATTGGAATTCACTTTCAGTGCAGGTCGATGTATTATGGACGAAAAAAGAAGTAGGATGACTGGCGAGACAGTTGAGATGCTTATCTACTTCAAAGATTGGTTGGATGCTGAGGCGAAGCTTTAAGATAAAGGTGGACATGACTTAACCAGCGAAGATGATGATGACATAAATACTACTGATGACTGATGAGTGAGTCATCTTTATTTTTATAATTATATATTTTTATTTTTTTAATTGTTAAAGTGAGTCATATTTATTTTTTTCTCTCTATTTTTTTCTCATTTCTTATTGTATTCTGTTCTGAAGGTCAAGCCTAGCCCCCTTCCCTTCCTTTACCATTTTGATTTTAAATTAATAAACTGGTAGGGGTCTATGCCAAACCCTCCATAATTAAGGTGGCTTCATATTAATAAATTTTTTTATTTCCAATAATTTTTTAATTTATTAAAAAAATATTTTTTACAAAAATTTTTTATCAAGCCCTTATGGATGGCCATGCCTGGCATGGCCCACCTGGCATGGCCCAGGCCCACATGGGCCGTGCCTGGCACGGCATGGCATGGCACAGGCTCATGTGGGCTTGGGCCATGTCGGCACGGGTCCGTCATGGGCCGTGCTGTGCTGGACCTGAAAAAAAAATTGAGCTCGGCACGGCACGGTTTATTAGGCCGTGCTGGCATGGCCCTGTACTGTAGCAGTATCGGGCCATGCCAGGCACGACCCATTTCGTGCTGGGCCGTGTCGGCCCATGGGCAGCACGGCCCAATGCCTACCTCTATTGGACGTGTTATAGAGGGTCCAAAACCATCAAGATTCGAATCAGATTCGAATGAAGTTTGTTATGAGGCCGGTAGCATCAATATCTGGTTAGTTAGAGAATCGACGGCTAGGGAAGCTGGTTGATGCTTTGAGATTCTGTGATTTTAGGCCACTTCTGATATTATTGGCCTAATTTTTCGCTTAAGGTTGTTAGGGATCTACGCAGCTGGAATCTCGATAAATCATCATGAATCTGAATTTTTCGCATCCAACCTTGATTGAGCGATTGGAACCGTTCATCGTATGGAGAATTCATCATGACGGTTGGTGGTGAATGCACTTGAGCTAGGCATGGGGATAGCTCAGTTCCACAGAGGTTCAGGGGTTCCTCGATTTTGCCAAGGAATAAAAGGATAGCTCGGCTCTGCCGAGGCATATGAATACATCAGTCCGACCAAGGTAAAAGGATAGCTCGGGCCCGTCAAGGCATGAGAATAGTTCAGAATGATTCCGTCTGAGGGTAACTCGGTCCGAGGATGGTTCGGTCTCGTCGAGGTGCACCAGCTCTGTTATTTTCTAGATGTGATAATTGGCTGATCAAAAATCAAAAGTGGTCTCGACTTTTTTATCATATGCATAAGTATTGGCGCAATAATAATTTTATCCCTCATCAGTATATATGTTGATTAAGTCTAAAACTATGTGATAGATTTGGAGCAGAAAAGCATTTGTCAAGTTGCCTTTTCTAGGATTTTATCATGATTTAAGCGATTAAATAATTATAATCCTATGATGCTTGACTTATCAATGTTACTTGATTATGTGTATTGACTATTTTGCATCTTGATATTGATTTATTATTATTCATGATGAAACGATGTAAAATCTTGGCCTAATGACTTGATGTACATGTATAATAAAGGAATAATGAAAACTGAATGAGAAAAAAGAAAATTGAATCACTTAGACATTATGGAATATGTAATTCATTGAAAATAATTCAAAGCGATTATATCCGACCATCCAAAGTCTTCAATCAACATCATGCAACACATATGATAGATGCCAGTACTATATACACCTTTTAATTGATGGGAGCGACATTGTGCATCACTCTAGTGCACGAAGCCATGCATCGGGGCGCGCCATTGGCCACACACCCATGCGAGCATGCTTGCCATGGCCCAATAGATTGGGCATGCCCTGCACACGTACCTGCACAGGCGCACGGCCAATGGCGCGCTTCCTGCACCGGAGGCGGTGCAGGAAGACTTTTCCTTAGCTGATTGAAATGTCTTGCCGATCATTAGAAAACCTCCGGTACAGAAAGACTTTTCCTTAGTTGATTGAAATGTCTTGCCGATCATTAGAAAACTCCTCAAATTTCATGCACATTTCTTTCCTGCAAAGATCTTAAAATTCTATGCAAGGTGGCGTTAGACCCAAGTTTCTTCTACAAGAACCTACACAAGCTATTGATGATGAAATAATTCCACCTTGCATTGAAAATGATCCTTCTCAACGCAAATTGCTCCACCATTCCCACCATTCAGTGCAGAATATAATCTAGCATCTCAAGCTCCTGTGCATTCTCAATAATCTCTTTTGAGGTCCAAATAATAGATGAAATGTATTCTTTCTCCTCCATATTGTGCTTCGCCATATAATCAAACTGGACTACACACTTGTGTACAGACTTTGAGACCAATTTGGCGAGAAGAATGCTCCTTTTGAAGGACTGACCTCACTAGTAAAGTTACTCGTAGTTGTAACTTTGTGGAGATTGAGACTGCCTATATGTTGCAGATAATGCTGAGCAATTAGCAAAATTCTATGAATCAGAACATTGCAAAAGAAGCATATCCTTGGGACGCTTCAATCCTACATGGCTTCAAACTTATTCTACTCCTTCCATATGTCTAAGATGGCGTGATCATCGAGAAGCTTGAAATATCAACGTTGTGCAGTGAGTAACACCAATCTTAAAGCAAGAGAGTTGTTATATAATTATTCTAGGGCCCAAATATTTTCAAATAGAAAATAATTATAGATATATAAGAATGAAAATCCATCTATGATGCAAGATTATAGACACGTATCCACCATTCATCAATCCATACATACATATAGATGCGCATATACATACATATGTATGCATGCATGTATGCACGCAATATTATTTTTATGCATGCATTTATGCATATCAGGAATGCATCTATAGCAAATATTCTTCCTTGGAAAAAACAATCTATTACTTTATTGGTCACACATAATCTTTCTCATTCTTACCTATATTTTAGAATGAGAACAAAGAAACAGAATCAACTAAAAATTATGTAACACCAAATCATTCGTTACAATTCAAACTAGTTATACATCCAGCCATTAAATACTTCCTTCCATGGATTTCAATCACTCACTTCATCCAATTAAAAGAAGTGTAAGCTAATCCTCACGAAACTCTTCAAATCTCATATACCATACCCACTTGTAAGATCTTGCCATAGGGAATTCTAAGTGTGGCAACATTAGACCTAAAGTTCTTCTGCAAGAACCTGTATAAGTAATCAATGAGGAAATGTTTCCACCACCCATTCCTTTCACTCACCTTGAGTATGATCCTTCCTAACACAAAAATTGCTCCACTATTCATTGCATAATCTAATATCTCAGTCTCTTGAACATTCTCAGCAATTTCTTTCAAGGCTAAAACAACCGATGCAATGTATTCTTCTCCCTCCATGCTGTGCTTGTCCATATAGCCATACTGGACTAAGCACCTGTAAACACCTTTTGGGCCCAATTTGGCTACAAGAAAACGTTCCTCAGGGAGGACTGATCTCACTGGGAGTGTTCTCACAGTGACAAACACCATAACTTCTCGAAGACTACCTATATGTTGCACATAATGCCGCACAATTGGAGGAATGCCATTGATCATATCAGTGCAAAAGAAGCATATCCCTGGGACCCGAGTGCTGCGTTCTACCATTTGATCAAATTCAAACCTATCCATCTTGTTTACTGCCTCATACTTGCTCTTCTTGCTCCTCCCATATGTCCAGGATAGCGTGATCACTAAGAAGAAGGCTGTAATTACAAAAGGAACCCACCCACCTTGTGGAACCTTGTTGAGCAAGGAGGTCATATAAACACCTTCAATGCTGATGAAGACCACGAGAAAAAATAATACAAAAAAAATGTTGGTGTTCCAAATAACCAACATCACCACAGCCATGATAAATGTTGTGATGAGCATCACCCATATCACTGCAACTCCTGCATAAAGCAAGAATCATATGCTAATTAGAGGGAAATAAATGACAAAGTATCCTTAGTTTTTTTTTTTCCCTTCCCTTCCCTTCCCATGGGTGTGCCAAATGCCAAACGATCAATATGGAACATTAAGATGCTAGATATATAAGGTCTACTTACCAAATGCATTTCCTATCTCTGGACCACCCTTGAATCCTACAGTTATCAAGATGCACGCAACCATCAGAAAGTAGTTCACTTCAGGGGAGTAGACTTGGCCTTCATGCTTGTCTGAGGTGTGTATCATGGTCACTCGAGGGAAGCAACAAGCGCAATAGATTGCCTGATGATGGAGAAACTTGCTGATATCAGTGACTGACTCGCAACGATGGCAGCAAGGGTAGCCACCACAAACATTGGCCAGAATACGGGTCCAGGCACAGAGCTATAGAATGCGGTGCTAATCTTATCAGGGTTCTTGATCAAAAATGCGGCTTCACCAGCATAGGCAAGGATCAGTGCAGGATAAATGAAGATTGAGAAAGCCAGCCGTAGACAAATTATCAAGTTTAGCTGGTCAGAAGATATGGTAGTCCCTATGCAAGTCTATGAGATGATCATAACTAACAGTTCACCTGAATTGAACGCTTGTTGAAATGACCCAAGTCAGCAAACAAAGCTTCAGCACCTGTTTATCAATTCAGAATTACATAAAACATTCCCAGTGCCGAATATTTCTTTTAGGTCACAAAACTGCGTCAATACTGACCTGTAATGCAGAGTGCGATCGCACCCAGAAGCTCCCACCCCTTTTTATGGTTTCTTGCAAAGTAATAGTATATGTATTGGGGTAAGACTGCCTTGAGGACTGGAGGGTAAAATTTGATGATGTTATACACTCCAATGATTGTAGTGAATAAAAACCACAGAAGCATAATGGGGGAGAAAGATTTGCTATTTTGCTCGTTCCAAATCTTTGAAAGAGGAAAAGAATGAGTAGGATTACCACCGAGACAATGACAACATGCTCTGCAACAAATAAAAACAAATAAATAAAATGAAATAAATAAAAATAAAAACAGACTCATAGAGAGAGAGAGAGAGAGAGATGAAATCTTGCTTTGTGTAATCTTTGAGGATCTTGATTGGATTCCTTGGACAGCAGAAAGAACTGTACAAGGAGATGAAAAGGTTAAGATATTATGACCAAGAAATGGATGAATGCTATAATAGCAAGTTCTCGTGCTATTCTTTCATGCATACAAGAATTTGTATACATTCTTAACTGAATGATTTAAATTAAAAATATTATGCAAAATAATGAACACACAAAGTTAGGAGAAAAAACTATCTCATAAAAATTCAAGACAATAATTAATTGCCCCTTTTTTCTGTGCCATTTATAACCAAACTTTTTCTTTCTTTTCAATAAATAGAAAAGAGAGGAGATACAAAGGGATATTGAATGTATTGCTGTCAAATTCATTGTTCAAAATTTTTCTCAGCATAGGAATCTAGTATGTTTCAATTCATGCACAACTAACTATATCAGTTTATTTAAACGGTGCTTGGTGTGCACGCACCAAAATTCTATGTAAAATGTGAACAGAAAATTTAATTAAATTCTCTCTTTTGGCATGCCATTTATAACCAAACTTTTACCATGTTTCTTTTCATCAAATAAAAAATAGATGGCATTAAATCATTTAGTTGTCAAATTCATTTTGCATAATTTTTCTCGGCAGCATAAGAATCGATCTAGTACGTTTCATACACCACTATCTATATTTGTTTATTTAAATTGTGCTTTGTATAAGTGTATCAAAATCCTCTGTGACATAGTAAACCAGAAGATTTAATCCCAAAATCTACATGAGTAGTTTATTTAATTGATATAGGTCCTTAACTATTTTAGACTAGTGGTTAAACTTTCGATCATTATTTTTCATTCTTTTTATATTCCTTTATACTTTCAAGCACTTCTTTCTTGCTTATTGAACTATTAATCTTTGCAATTAAGATGCTCTATTTTAGTTATAACTGTGGAAAAACTGAGAAAGTCTGATTTAGTTATAGATGTGTCATATTTTCCAATGTTTGATAACTCAGTAATGGAAAATGTATATTGTTGCCATTTTATTTCCTTAGACCAAGCACCTTGGTCTCTTAATTGCCAATCTCTTTAGCAATTTACCTTGTAACTGTCACACCCAAAAACCCGTCACCTAGGGTTTGGCTCGTGACACAGCTTTGCATACTTTCTAAGGGTTTGTCTTAGGGAAGCATGTGGCTATGTCACCATGTCATGAGCCAAGTCCTAGATGGCGGGTTTCGGGTGTGACATTAACTTCGTTGTGCTGCTTAGATATACTTGTATCTACAACGTAGTTAAATAGTTAAATGCAAATGCCAACACCCGGCTCTCTCTGATTTCATTTTAAGTTTCATGGAATGAAACTTGGTGGATCTGCTACCATTCAATTAGGAAAAATTAAATATACGCATGTAGACAGACCTGTTGGAAAATACTTTTGATCTTGCAAAAAATTCTTTCCTAGAAATTGTTAGAAATATAATATAAAATTTTAAATATATAAATAAAGTAAAAAATAAAAGAATAAGATATGGATCAAACCAGGATCGAGGCATGTTAGACACTGCTCTAAGGATCAGATTTTCATCCTTTCGTGCGATCTATTCCCAAGGTATAACGATCCGGGATCAGATTTTCATCCTTTCGTGCGATCTGTCCCCAAGGTATAACGATTCGGCTCGACCCCCTAAGGATCAGATTTTCATCCTTTCGTGCGATCTATCCCCAAGGTATAACGATCCGGGATCAGATTTTCATCCTTTCGTGCGATCTGTCCCCAAGGTATAACGATTCGACTCGACCCGTGAGCACGATCGTATGATTACCTTCATATGCCCAAAAAAGATTAATAAAAATTAGAAATAAAATAAGACCACAAAATCTCTTGAATCTTTTAGTCCCTATTTATATAGGCTTAGCCAATAAAAGCTCCAATGGCTCGGCCCATAATGGCCTTAAAGGCCTAATAGCCGTTAGCCCCAAATCATGTTAGAAACGGCTTACAAAATTAATTGTTTAGGCCGTTTTTGAATGTTGATGAACGTTAGCCTCTCAACGTTCACACAACGTCTAACGTTCAGACAAAGTTTCTTTTCCATTGGTAAAGGTCCGCAGCGTTCTTTTTTTATTTTTTTATTTAAACTTTTTTCAATAATTCCCACAAAAAATTTAAATAAAAAATAAAATAAAATAAATATAACAAAATTTTAGGCAATCTTATACTGCGCAATAGGTGAGGTGTCTTGTGGACTTGAACCTTACTTAGTGTTGATTGTATATATCTGAAGGAACCATAGTGGATTAGACCTTGAACTAGGTCCTTTGACTCAGACTTCTACTAATCACACACAGTATAGATCAATTGGGTTTAAGCGATCAGCATATTAAAGGCCTTGCACTTAATACCTTGATTTTTCATAAGAATTCTTTAAGGTTAGCCCAAATCTTTAGTCACTGCCTAATATGACGATTCTCATATAGGTGAATCCTTCAAGTGTATTTGTGACAATACCCTACAGATAACCTACCTCGGATCTATTGGGAATTGTATCCTAAAGCCAATCATTTGATGATTGTGCTAATGTAAATTGTATATAAATTGATATATTAATAAAAGTTATTTGGCAGTTTATTCATTACAAGAACATCTTCTTAATACTCCTGATTGTAATGAAGCCCTAGGATCTTCCTTCACGATAAAGGAGGATTTATCTTTGAAGGTCCTTAAAAGAGTTCGCGACCAAATGATATACTATGACAGGGCCATAGTACTATCAATTATAGGACGTTGTATATCATATTTGTTGGTTGTCCTCTTAACCAAGGAGTGTAGAGACACTAGTACATGAAAGTGTAGGAGTACATTTCACCGAACGTGACTCATTTCCGGATACTCTACTGTCAAGAGTTAATCCGAGAAGATATAGGTATAAGTATCCTTCAGACCTGAAGATCACAACCAGTGGCTTACAAGCAACTCATTGTACTTAGGTGCCGGACCACCTGGATTTCTAATCCAGCTACGAAAGGTTACTGGGTGCAGTCAAGTACTTGTGGTAGTCAGTTGTGGATCAAGATGGAATTTGACCTATCCCGTTAAAAGGAGAAATGCTTGTGTTTCAATTTAGCAAGACCTTGGCCAAGGCACTTCATGTGAAAGTCACATGATCACTAAAGTTGAAATCACTTTATGGATTTGCTATTTAGAGTTGACAGGCTCTTAAGCCATCCTTAGCATTTGTGGTCAAGAGGATGAATTATACGGTAACTGTTTCTTAGGGTTCTTGGAGTTTGCTCGGCAACTCTTCGACCTATCCGGACGTCGGGTTCCATTGCTAGATGGGCACATCGATTAGTATAGAAAGTTGTTTCTATGCTACCGGCTTAGGTTCGAACCTAGAGAGTCACACGCATAGAAGTTTCCTAGGATGATCTATTTGCTGATCAACGATTGAGAATCGTATATGATTTAATTAATCAATTTGATTGATTGAATTATCTCAATTGGGTTAAGTACAAGTGAATAAGATTCAATTTGGTTTAAGTCTATTAGAAGGACTAGTCAATTTCAAATATTGATTTGAAATTAGACTTGATTTGGATTTAAATAGATTCAGGACTAGCCAAATTTGATTTGGGCTTGGACCATGATCTATGTGGGTTCAGTCAAATAAATTCAGATCAGATTAAACCATCACCTGAACCCAAACCTCTCATAAGGATCTCATATGATGAGATGGCTAAATCTCATCTCATGAGAGATTAAATTCTCATGTATTTAATGACATTAATTTTCACCGAACGGATTTTCTCTTTGGTTTTCACCGAACGTCGAATTAAACCAAGCGCCGCGCCTTCGGCGTCTCTTCGCTTTTGCCAAACGACGAATTCTTAATGTCAGAATTCAATGTTAAGGCTAAATTGAGACTATAAATAGAGGGCATTCCCTCACCAGAATACACAGAACAACAATACACGATATGTCATGATTGTAATTCTAAAAAGGTTAGAATAGAAAATCCTGGTGATTCTGGTGTTAGCGGAAGCTGGTGGATCTTGGAGGAAGATTCAAGTGGAGGATTCAAGATCAGCAAAGCTATTTTTCCGAGCTAGCACTCCCGAAATCCGATCATTCGGGGCTTCGCGTGGACGATACTAGAGGCCGGACGATTGAACGGCTGCAGAGCAATAAGGATTTACCTACTGTTCTTAAGGTAAGTGATTTGATCCCTAGATCTTAAGGCAGGCTTCAAGATAAGTAGTATGACTAGTCATCTTGAAGATCAAGATATGATCTTGATATTTTTATTTATATGCATATTTTAGATCAAACGATCCTATATAAGGCAAAGATATGATCTTGATGCATGTTAGATAGATTAATATGTAATCTTTAAATTTCCGCAATGATAATTGTTATCAAATTTTTAAAATATGCATGCCTCGGGATTATTTCTCCCTACAAATGGTATCAGAGCATGGTTTCGTATTGATCTAATTTATTGCATGTAAATTAATGCTCCTATTAATTGTGTAATTATGGCTAAAACAAATCACAGGTCTATTGGTCACAGATGGATTGAAAATCCAAATTACCCATTCAATGAGGTATTCTGTGACATATTGCCGTGATAATTTAAATTGATCTTTGGCTTCAAAAACTAGATTACACACACTCTCAAAATATTTTATATTTGATACATATTGATGTTGTATAAAACCATGATATTTGCATGTTTAGTATAAAACATAGATATGATATATGATGGCATGATGTCTATGTTATGAAACATACAAATATTTATGAGAGTCTATTTGAATGTCAAATATTAATTCATAATCTTTTAGATATGATCTAAATATAGGAATTATGAGTAGTAACATAATTGATGCTTGATTGAAATATATGACATGTAAACATGAAATATATTTAATCCTTTGGGTTAGCTAAATCGGGTCCATAAAGGGTTAGACCCTAAGGTTTAAATCAACTGGACTAAAAGAGTATTTGATCAAATCTAATTAGATTAGGTTAAGAATGCTCTAAATCAAACAATAGTTGTAGTTGATCATGTCCTTCTCTTTGATTAAACCAAATGGAAGTAGATTAGGCTCCGTGGTTGAGCATGAATCTCTTAGATGGTCAAATCAGAATTGGTTAACCATATGATGTCAAGGTGGGTTGGCAAGTTGCTCTAGGATCAACGATCGAATGGTTTTTAATTGGGAGCTACTCGTATTGATGCGTCTTTAACGAGTTAATGGCATATCCCTCCCATCGATCTCACTCACCTGGTCAATGTGGTGAACCATTTATGATTCAGATCATTTACCTGATTCGGGTTGACCCATGCCTGTAAGGAAATCAGTCTGACTGATTTAGGTGCCACTTAACCTGACTTAATCTTGTTTCATTCTACCGATTTCATAGATTCAGTGGGAGAACTTGATTAGTCAATTTATCTTCATATTATTAAAATCCTCTAAAATTATTAGGTCCTTAAAATGAAATAGTTATATGATAACTAGATCATAGCCTCCCATTAAGGTGGGTGATAATGAGTCCGATGTCTTGATAATCATTGGAGGCACTCCATGCCTGGTGCTTGTCAACCATCGGAATTATCATTCATTATATGATAAGTCAGCGTAACTATTAAATAAACAGTCAGGTGAGCCGAGCTTCACTCGGGCTTGGTTGTCTATTGATAGGTTACACTGATTATATCATTTAATGGTTGGACCTAACCAGAACTTTCAGTGGAGGCACTTCATGCCTGCTGAAGAGGTACATGGGGCAAAACTGAACACTAAGAATTGTTTGGGGAAACAATTGGTTTTGAACCTACTCTTAGATGCATATGGGTTAGCCAAGCTTCACTTGGGCCTGTATGTAGTTTATGTAGATCTTAGTGCCCGCTAAAGAATTAAGAATATTCTTCGAATTGGGGTGTAGAGGCTGCCAATTTGAACAAAATAGTGGGAGAATCTTTAGACTAAAGTCCAAGTCTTTAGACTGAATCAATTTATATACTAATAAACTTTAGTTTTTCCTTATGCAGAAAATGGCCACTAATTTATCATTAAGGTCCCTATTGGATAGTGACAAGTTGAATGGTTCCAATTTCAATAGCTGGTTCAGAAAACTTAAGATCGTCCTTGAGCATGAGAGGATTCTATATATTCTGAATAATCCTGCACCAAAGATACCTGATGCAAACACCCAAAGTTCTGAGAGAGACACTTATCAGAAGTGGCTCAATGATAGAACTAGCGTGCGTTGTATCATGCTAGCAGCAATGAACGATGAATTCGGTCGCCGGTTCGAGAATGCTCAGCCAGAAGAAATCATTCAAGCGTTGAATGAATCTTTCGGCACACCCGACGATGTTGAAAGGCACAAGACTAGTTGTGCTATTTTCAATGCTCGAATGAGGGATGGATCTCCTGTCACTGATCATGTATTGTACATGATCGAGAAGATAGAACTCCTAAGCAAGCTCGGCTTTCCCTTACATGAGCAGTTGGGAAAAGATGCGATCCTGAATTCCTTGCCTCCATCCTTCCGACCTTTCCTTACTCATTTTCGAATGACAAAGCCTGCAGTCAACTACCACGGTTTGTTGGGGTTGTTACAGAACTTTGAGAAGGATAACCAGCTCTCTAAGGGTTTGGTTAATGTGGTTGAAGGATCTAAGGTAGGGCGTAAACCCTTTGGGAAAGGGAAGAAGAAAAAGAATAATAAAAAGGTGCAACATGCTAGGACATCTATAAGGGGATGCAGAAGAAGAAAGTTGATAAAAGTCAAGCTGAATGCTTTCACTGCAAGATGCAAGGGCACTGGAAGAGGAACTGTCCTCTTTACATTGCCACACTTGATCCAAACAGGCCAAAGAAGAAAAAGGAGCAAGATGTTGCTCAACAAGGTATTTATATGATAACACCTTGTAATTTTTCTGTATATGATAATCAGACCTGGGTATTGGATACCGGGAGTCCTTTTAACATTTGCAATTCATTGCAGGGACTACAGGTCACCAGAAGATTTGAGGACAATGAAAGATTCCTTAATGTCGGCGATGGAAGATTAGTTCCAGTTCTGGCATTAGGAGTTCTTGAAATAGTTTTCAATAGAAATGTCATTATACTAAATGATTGTCATTTTTGCCCAACGTTCTTGTTGAACGTAATTTCTGTAGGCCTTCTGGCCAAAAGTCATTATGAAATTTCAATAAAGGATGTTACTTTGAATATCATTATGAATGGAGTCACTGTAATGACTGGGCATTTATCTAATGGCATTTATATATTATCACAGCCTGTGAATGTAGTGTACAATCAAGTAAGCGCCCTAGAACAACTGATGTCACAGACATTTATCTTTGGCACCATCGGCTGGGTCATATCAATAAGAACAGATTAAACAGGTTAACTCAGGAGGGCATCCTTCGAGTTGATGATTGTGAATCATTAACTACCTGTGAATCATGTCTTCTTGGTAAAATGACCAAGTCATCTTTTACTGGAAAAGGTGAAAGAGCCAAAGAGCTATTGAGTCTAGTACATACTGATGTATGTGGACCAATGAGCACTTGTGCCAAAGGTGGATATTACTACTTCATTACTTTTACAGACGACCTTTCTAGGTTCGGTTATGTCTATCTTATGAGACATAAATCTGAATCGTTTGAAATGTTCAAACTATATCATAAAGAAGTAGAAAAACAAACAGGAAAATGTATTAAGACCCTTCGATCAGATCGAGGAGGCGAATACCTTTCCAATGAATTTGTGACATATTTAAAGAGAATGGATTCTCTCCCAATGGACTCCTCCTGGAACACCGCAGCATAACGGTGTGTCGGAAAGAAGGAATCGAACTCTGTTAGACATGGTTCGGTCCATGATGGGTTTTGCAAGCTTGCCAATATCATTTTGGGGATACGCATTAGAATCAGCTTGTCATATTCTTAATAAGGTTCCAAGTAAGTCTGTTTCTAAAACTCCACATGAGATGTGGTATGGACATAAACCGGTTATTACCTATCTGAGAGTCTGGGGGTGTCCGGCTTATGTGAAACGTGCAAAATCAGACAAACTTGAACCCAAATCTGACAAATATTTTTTATCGGCTATCCGAAAGAAACCAAAGGATATTACTTCTACAATACTGAAGAACAAAAGTTGTTCATTAGTAATAGAGCAGTTTTTCTTGAAAAGGAGTTCCTTAGTGAAGGAACAAATAGCTCTAATGTTGAACTTGAGGAAGTTCATCAAGTAGAAGGAACAACACAAACCAGTGAACCCTTAGAATCTGAGTTGATTAGATCAAACTCAAAACCCATTTTAGATGCACCATTAAGGCGATCTGGTAGAGTACCACATCAACCGGACAGATACTTAGGTTTCTTGGTCCAGAACGATGATCCTGTTGAACTCGATGAGAACAACGAGGATCCGATCACCTATATGGATGCTATGCAAAGGACTGACTCTAATAAATGGCTTGATGCCATGAAATCCGAACTTGATTCCATGAAGGACAATAATGTATGGACATTAGTTGACCCACCCGAAGGGATAAAACCCATAGGGTGTAAGTGGGTTTTCAAGAGGAAAAGAGGCGCAGACGGAAAGGTTGAGACCTATAAAGCACGTCTGGTTGCTAAGGGGTATCGTCAACGTTATGGTATTGACTATGACGAAACGTTTTCTCCTGTGGCAATGCTGAAATCCATTCGGATTATGCTAGCTATAGCAGCACACTTCGATTATGAGATTTGGCAGATGGATGTTAAAACCACTTTTCTAAATGGTGATTTAGAAGAACAGGTGTATATGATACAGCCTGAAGGTTTTATATCTGAAGACGAGTCTAAAGTGTGCAGGCTACAGAAGTCTATTTATGGACTTAAGCAAGCATCTAGGAGTTGGAACATACGATTTGATAAAGTGATCAAATCTTATGGCTTTATTAAGAATAAAG
The DNA here is from genome assembly GCA_900491605.1 of Calamus simplicifolius. NCBI lineage: Eukaryota > Viridiplantae > Streptophyta > Magnoliopsida > Arecales > Arecaceae > Calamus > Calamus simplicifolius. The sequence goes on along the minus strand of UESW01001586.1, from coordinate 57,439 downwards.
AAGAACCTTGCATTTATAAATGGGCTAACGATTCCGTTATTGTATTTCTTGTATTATATGTGGATGATATTCTCTTAATCGGGAATGATATCCCTGCATTACAAGGAATAAAGACATGGTTATCATCACAATTCTCCATGAAAGATCTAGGAGAAGCATCATACATCCTAGGGATGAAGATCTATAGAGATAGATCTAAGAGGATGCTTGGTTTATCCCAATCTACGTACATTGACACTGTGCTAAAAAGGTTTAGCATGGAGAATTCCAAGAAAGGCTATCTTCCGATAGGCCATGGAATTCATCTTTCTAAGAAGGATTGTCCGACAACTCCTAATGAAAGAGAACGTATGAGTCGAATTCCATATGCTTCGGCAGTGGGATCGATTATGTACACCATGACATGTACAAGACCAGATGTGGCATACTCACTAGGAGTAGTGAGTAGATACCAATCTGATCCAGAGAAAAACACTGGCAAGTTGTTAAGACAATCCTTAAGTATTTGAGAAATACTAAGGACCAGTGGTTAGTCTATGGAGAGTCTGATTTGAAACTTGTTGGATATACTGATTCCAGTTTCCAATCAGATCATGATGATAGCAAAAGTGTATCAGGTTTCGTGTTTATCCTGAATGGTGGAGCTGTTTGCTGGAAAAGTTCCAAGCAACATACAGTGGCAGATTCGGTGTGCGAGGCAGAGTACATCGCTGCATCAGATGCTGCGAAAGAAGCTGTGTGGCTGCGAAAGTTCATCTCCGAGCTTGGAGTGACACCTTCCATAGAACCAGTCCTGTTGTACAGTGACAGCACTGGTGCCATAGCTCAAGCAAAGGAACCACGAGCACATCAGCGCACCAAGCACATACTGCGCCAGTTTCATCTTATTCGAGAGATTGTAGACCGAGGTGACATAAATCTTCAGAAGATTGATGGAAAGGAAAACCTAGGTGACCCATTTACTAAAGCACTCAGCATCAAGGAGTTTGACAACTATAAGTTGAAGATGGGTATTAGATACTGTAATGAGTGGCTTTAGGCTAAGTGGGAGTTTGTTGGGAATTGTATCCTAAAGCCAATCATTTGATGATTGTGCTAATGTAAATTGTATATAAATTGATATATTAATAAAAGTTATTTGGCAGTTTATTCATTACAAGAACATCTTCTTAATACTCCTGATTGTAATGAAGCCCTCAGGATCTTCCTTCACGATAAAAGAGGATTTATCTTTGAAGGTCCTTAAAAGAGTTCGCGACCAAATGATATACTATGACAGGGCCATAGTACTATCAATTATAGGACGTTGTATATCATATTTGTTGGTTGTCCTCTTAACCAAGGAGTGTAGAGACACTAGTATGACATATGGAAGTGTAGGAGTACATTTCACCGAACGTGACTCATTTTCGGATACTCTACTGTCAAGAGTTAATCCGAGAAGATATAGGTATAAGTATCCTTCAGACCTGAAGATCACAACCAGTGGCTTACAAGCAACTCATTGTACTTAGGTGCCGGACCACCTGGATTTCTAATCCAGCTACGAAAGGTTACTGGGTGCAGTCAAGTACTTGTGGTAGTCAGTTGTGGATCAAGATGGAATTTGACCTATCCCGTTAAAAGGAGAAATGCTTGTGTTTCAATTTAGCAAGACCTTGGCCAAGGCACTTCATGTGAAAGTCACATGATCACTAAAGTTGAAATCACTTTATGGATTTGCTATTTAGAGTTGATAGGCTCTTAAGCCATCCTTAGCATTTGTGGTCAAGAGGATGAATTATACGGTAACTGTTTCTTAGGGTTCTTGGAGTTTGCTCGGCAACTCTTCGACCTATCCGGACGTCGGGTTCCATTGCTAGATGGGCACATCGATTAGTATAGAAAGTTGTTTCTATGCTACCGGCTTAGGTTCGAACCTAGAGAGTCACACGCATAGAAGTTTCCTAGGATGATCTGTTTGCTGATCAACGATTGAGAATCGTATATGATTTAATTAATCAATTTGATTGATTGAATTATCTCAATTGGGTTAAGTACAAGTGAATAAGATTCAATTTGGTTTAAGTCCATTAGAAGGACTAGTCAATTTCAAATATTGATTTGAAATTAGACTTGATTTGGATTTAAATAGATTCAGGACTAGCCAAATTTGATTTGGGCTTGGACCATGATCTATGTGGGTTCAGTCAAATAAATTCAGATCAGATTAAATCATCACCTGAACCCAAACCTCTCGCATAAGGATCTCATATGATGAGATGGCTAAAGTATCTCATGAGAGATTAAATTCTCATGTAGAATTTAATGCCTAACATTAATTTTCACCGAACGTCGGATTTAGCCACGTCTCTTTGGTTTTCACCTAACGTCGGAATTAAACCAAGCACCGCGCCTTCGGTGTCTCTTTGCTTTTACCAAACGACGGAATTCTTAGTGTCAGAATTCAATGTTAAGGCTAAATTGAGACTATAAATAGAGGGCATTCCCTCACCAGAATACATAGAACAACAATACACGATATGTCATGGATTGTAATTCTAAAAAGTTTAGAATAAAAAATCCTGATGATTCTGGTGTTAGCGGAAGCGTGGTGGATCTTAGAGGAGGATTCAAGATCAGCAAAGCTATTTTTTCGCGAGCTAGCACTCCCGGAAATCCGATCATTCGGGCTTCGCGTGGACGATACTAGAGGCCGGACGATTGAACGGCTGCAGAGCAATAAGGATTTACCTACCGTTCTTAAGGTAAGCGATTTGATCCCTAGATCTTAAGGCAAGCTTCAAGATAAGACTGAAATCGCATCGCTAATATTTTTAAAATATTATTATTAAATATTGCGACGCAATGACCTGGCATCGCAATAATTTAAAAATAAATTTAATAGCGACGCATTAGCGACTAAAATTGAGTCGCTATTTTATCTTAAAATTTTTAATAAATATTGCGACGCAATGGCCCTGCATCGTAATATTTTAAAATAATTTTTATTTGCGATGCATTAGCGACTCAAATTATGTCGCTATTATACCAAAAATATTATTATTAAATATTGCGACGCAGCTGTATGCGTTGCAATATTGCGACGCAATTTATTGCGTTGCAATATTTAATAATAATTTTTTTTGTTTTAAAAATTAATTTTAAATTTAGTGACGCATTTGAATGCGTCGGAGTATTGCGACGCAATGTTGCATCGCAGAGAGTCGCAATATTGCGATGCAATTGCAACAAATGGGTATTGCATCGGACATTTGAGCGACGCCGTCATTGCGTCGCTATTACGTCGCAATAGCATGTTTAGCGACGCAATTGCGACGCATTTGGGCGTCGCAATATTTTATTTCTCTTGTAGTGTACATTGTGATAGTCAATCGATAATTTGCAGAGCACAGAATAAGATGTATAATGGTAAGTCTAGACATATACGTCGTAAACATAATACCATTAAGCAGTTACTTGAAATTGGTGTAATTTTTATTGACTATATTTAGTCAAAGAAAAACCTAGCGGATCCATTGACAAAGGGATTACCAAGAGATCAAGTACACTGTTTATCGAGGGGAATGGGTTTAAAACCTATAACTAAAAAATCTTCATAGTGGATACCCAACCTAGCTGATTGAAGATCCTAAGATCTAGGTTCAAAAGGGACAACTAAATTATGAAAAGACTTGCATAGCACTAGGGATATCCAATCCTACTCATTCCTATAATGATTGGTGCTACCTACTAAAGGTACTAGGATAAGCATTGCTTTTAATGATACTCTTAATAAGAATTATGTGGGGTATAGCAGGATACTCTTAATAAGAACCACCTATGTTAGTGTGAACTGGGCCAATTCTATGAGAATTTTAAGGTTTAATTCTCTAAAGCACTCATGAAACCAGAAGATGTTCGAGGCCAAAATGAACACAACCATGATAACCAAAAGAATGCTCGGAAAGAAGTTGTGTGATTATTATTATTTTGGTTTACACAAAACGCTAAAAAGTTCAAGACATCATGTTCACTTTTTAGCAAGTAAACTCGATAATAACTCACTAAGAAAGGTTCAAAGCCACAAGCTATCTGTCCTGATACAACTTCATCCCACTATACTCTCTTTAACATCTACATTTTTATTTGCATTAAAATCCTTTTATGTGGGGGATCACCTCTGCTGACCTTTGATCTTTGATCTAAAACTAATTTTTATTCATGTGAGGGATTGTTAGATAATGAGCCAAAAGGCCTTGAATATCCTAATGGGACTTGAAAGCCCATTACCTCCTTATGTGTGTGAATAAAAAATTGTGAGAACATTTAGTTCCACATCGAAAAAATTAAGAAAGGAAGGTTCACTTATATGGAAACATCTTCCTTTATGCTTAAGTTTCTTAGGCTCACCATAAGTGGAGAGCTTGAGGGCGCGCATGTGCGAATGACGTAATGGGCGCTTTGTAGGCGCACTTTGCACTTTGCACTTTATACTTGCGCATTATCGTGAGGAGCTTGAGGGGCTTTAAATTTTTTATTGATCATGAGGATCCGACGGTGGAGACTGATCGGATTAAGATAAGGGGCTAAGATCAATTGATCGTTGATCATCGAATTAAGATCAGACTAATCATTGATCGATCGGATGAAGGGTCAAGATTAAATACTGAGATGCGGTGATCAATCACGATCACGATCATGGCAGTGTCGATCCAACGGCACACATCGATCGGCTGACTGGTCAACTATTGACTGATTAACCATTGGTGATAAGGCGCCCGTCCGATCAAGTCGTTGATGATTGTTGATGATAAGAAAACCATCCGATCATGAAAAAGCATATCAAAGCTGTGCCATGACTTATCTGATCGTGGAAACGATCTTTCGGATCATGGAAAGGCTTATCGGATCGCATGATCTGAAGATCACGAAGATGACTAGGCATATCAAGGGTGATAAGCCATTACCCTCACATTCTTTGATCAAATCCGATCAAAGTAATTCAAATTAAATTAAAATCATAGGGTTACTTTCAAAGGGCACCTAAAACCTATAAATAGGATATTAGACTCTCGCATTTCATTCATTCCAAATTGAATCCATATTCAATCCAATCATTCCAATTCGATTCCATTCTTCTCTTAGGAATTTGCATACTCTCCTAAAGGAAGTATAGCAATAGTGCATATAAAAAGAGAGAGAGGCATTTTTGGTTCGATATTTTTGATGAATTGTAGTACTACTTTCATCAAAAGAAGACTGTTGTATCCTAGGAGACAATCGTCATGCAGACCATAAGCATCATTGCGGAACGAAATTGTCTTAAGTACATAAAATGTATACCCAACCTAGCTGACTAAAAAAGCAGAATGACTTCGAAACCTTTTAGAAGATATTCTATGTTGGTCAAAGCATGTGTCTGCAATATGCATACATTGTGATAGTCAATCGGCAATTTGCAGAGCATAGAATAAGATATATAATGGTAAGTCTAGACATATACATCATAGACATAATACCATTAAGCAATTATTTGAAATTAGTATAATTTATATTAATTATATTCAGTCAAAGAAAAACCTAGCGGATCCATTAACAAAGGGGTTACCAAGAGATCAAGTAAACTATTTATCAAGGGGAATGGTTTAAAATCTATAACTGAAAAATCTTCATAATGGATACCCAACCTAGCTAACTGAAGATCCCAAGATCTAGGTTCAAAAGGGACAACTAAATTATAAAGAGACTTGCATAGCTGTAGGGATGTCCAATCCTACTCATTCCTATGATTCTTGGTGCTGCTTGCTAAAGGTACTAGGATAAGCATTGCTTTTAATGATTCTTATGACATAAAAACTATGTGGTGTATAGCATGATACTCTTAATAAGAATCACAGATGTGAGTGTGAACTGAGCCATTTCTATGAGAATTTTAAGATTTAAATCTCTAAAGCACTCATAAAATCAGGAGATGTTCAAGGCCAAAATGAACACAACCATGAGAACCAAAAGAATGCTCGGAAAGAAGTTGTGTGATTGTTATTGTTTTGGTTTACACAAAACGCTGAAAAGTTCAAGACATCATGTTCACTCATTAACAAGTAAACTCGATAACAACTCATTAAGGAAGATTCAAAGCCATAAGCTACCTATCCTGATATAATTTCATCCCATTATAGTCTCTTTAGTGTCTGCATATTCATTTGCATTAAAATCTTTTTGTATGGAGGATCACCTTTGCTAATCTTTGATGATCTTGATCTAAGTGCAATTTTCATTCATATGGAGAACTGTTGGGTAAATGGGCCAATAGGCCTAAAATATCCTAATGGGCCTTGAAAGCCCATTACCTTCCTTTGTGGGTAAATGAGAAATTAAGAGGATATTTAGTCTCACATCAAAAAAAATTAAGAAAGAAAGGTTCACTTATATGAAAATCTCTTCCTTCATGCTTAAGTTTCTTAGGCTCACTATAAGTGAAGAACTTGAGGGTACGCATCACCCTTGCGCACACGCGCATACGTATCACCCTCACACACGGGCATGCGCGTGTGCGAAGGGTGCTTTGTAGGCGCACTTTGCACTTCGCACGTGCGCATCATCGCGAGGAGCTTAAGGGGCTTTAAATTTTTTCTTGATCATGAGGATCCGACGATTGAGACTGATCGGATTAAGATAAGGGGCTAAGATCAATTGATCGTTGATCACGGTGATCGGATCAGGATCAGATTGATCATCGGATCAGGATCAAACTAATCGTTGGATCGATTGATGATGGACCATTGGTTAAGAGGCGGTTGATCAGTCGATCGTTGGTGATAAGATACGCATCAAGATCATAGATCGATGCATCAAGATACACGTCGATTGCATGATAGCCTATCGAGGCTTCCGAGAAGCGCATCGATCATGTGATCTTCATATTACGGTTATAGATCAGCGTATCAAGGCTTCGGAGAGGTTGTTGGTGATAAATACGTGTCAAGATCACAGATCGATGCATCAAGATACGCGTCGATCGCATGATAGCCTATCAAGGCTTCCAAGAAGCGCATCGATCGCATGATCTTCAGTTCACGATTACAAATCGGCATATCAAGGCTTCGGAGAGGCAGGCCGATCGCGTGATCTTCATATCACTACGATAGATTGGCATATCAAGGCTTCGAAGAGGCAAATCGATTGCGTGATCTTCATATCATGGTTGTGAATCAACTTATCCCATCACGAAAAGACTTACTGATTAGACCGTTGATCGCATCCAATCAGATCTAATGGTGAAGATCAATTCTGTAGGGATGTATCCAAGGGGCACCTAAAACCTATAAATATAACCTTAGACCCTTGCATTTCATTCATTCCAAATTCAATCCAATCATTCTAATTCGATTACATTCTTCTCTTAGGCATTTGCATACTCTCCTAAAGGAAGTATTTTAATAGTGCATATAAAAAGAGAGAAAAGCATTCTTAGTTCAATATTTTTTATGAATTATAGTGCTGCTTCCATCAAAAGAAGACTATTGTATCTTGGGAGACAATCGTCATACAGACCATAAGCATCGTTGCGGAATGAAATTATCTTAAGAACATAGAGTGTAACTCTAGACTTAGTCTTATCAATTAAGTAGTCATAATCTGTCCCAATATTGATGTCTATATGGATTGATCTTATTATATTGTATCTATGATCATACAATGTCTATGTGCATTGTATTTATTTGACTACGTGTGCTATATATGTACTTTTTAATTTGGACTTATGCTTGTCTATATCACTTTAGTATGACTTTTATTTTGAGTACATGGATCTCTATTACATTGATCACATTACTAATGCTTAATCCTCACTTGATGATGTCAAAAGAGGGAAGGTGTGGATTGGTAAGTATATGAATTGATCGATTGATATCAATTATGGCTATTATCTTTTGATACTAATCTGAAACTCTAAATTTTTCACAATTTTGATAATGTTTTTGATACTTTTCTAAGACTCTAAGTTTATATTATTATCTTGAAATTGGCTTTTAATATTTTTTCATGGTATGACTAACTAATGGATCAAAAGACAAATCTTGACAAAAAAAAAATTGATAGAGTGAGAGAAGAGTTTAGGAGGAGCTTAACATTAAAGATTCAACATCTTTGATACATGCACTAAATTGTTTCACATACTTAGAGTATCAAAATGCATGTATTAGCTTATTCCATTATTTTTATCATATTAGATAATCAATGGTTTATCGTTATCAAAGAAGGAAAGATTGTTGAACTTTAAAGTTTAATAATACATATTTTGATGATAACAAAACATTGATTAAAAGATTATTAATATACTTGAGTTTATATTGATTAAGATATGTTGACAAATGTACTTAAACTTAAAGGACAAAATTACATTCAGGATGGACTGAATATGGCAAAAGTTTGAGTCATACTTAAAGATGAAAGTCGAAGAAAGATATTGGCAAATTCAAGGAATGACAGACATATTGAAGTCTGAAGGCACAGGTTCAATGAATAATTTTCATTTTTCTAATAAATTGTTATAAAAATTAATAGAAAAGTAAATGCACAAGGCTCAAAATTCATTAAAAATAAATTAAATTAGGTTTTAGTTCAAAACTAATAAAAAGTAATCATAAAAATTTAAAATCGGAAGTAAGTGATCGTTCAAAGTAAAACATGCCAAACAATGGCTAAAACTATGATCTTAGCTAGCAATTGACTAATATAGGATAGAATGGTTGATTGGCTTTAACTTAGGCAGTTGATCATAGGAGCTTTTACAACTCTAATGATTGGATTATAGTATAGCTCCAACGGCCATATTTTTTTTGCTTTATAAATTTCATGGTTTATATTTGATTTGAGTATAAAAAAATGGGTCAAAATTCATTGGTAAATTATTTAGAAATAGTGTTTTGAGCTTTATAAATTTCATGGTTTATATTTGATTTGAGTATAAAAAATGGGTCAAAATTCATTGGTAAATTATTTAGAAATAGTGTTTTGAGCCTTTAGTGTACTCTCTTCCCATTTTTTATAAAAAAGTTTAATCCTCACAGGCAAATTTACATTCTTTGGGGTATACTTTTAGCTTTTTTTTTTTTCAAAAAAAATGTTTGAATTAATGAAATTCCAAAGTATGAGACTTGAAAAGTGGATATAGGCAAAGAGTGCTAAACCATTATAAAAATCTATTGCCTTATTTACTTATTGCTCTTTACTTTTTTGCACTTATATATTATTTTTGAAAACTCTTATTATATAGCTTGTATTTTGTAATTTAATTTTCTCATTGCATCTTCTTAAGCTAGAACTTAACTTAAATTTAAAAAAACCTAATTCACCTCTCCTTCTGAGTTACCTTTGGACCTTCAAGAGCTTAATTTTTTAAAAAAAATTTCATACTCAAGTCTAGCCCAAAGCCTAAAAATAATTCTTAGGCCTAAGGTAAGGTATGGCCTGATCCAGCTTGACTCACTTATACCACTACCTTTATCTAATTCTTGATACTTTCATCCTTATATCTCTTGTTCTTTGATTTTGTCATCTTTGTCTTGCTAGCCACTAATAATGTAGCGGTTACAATAGTGATGAGCCGATAATTTATATATATTTATTATTTTATTTATACGAATCTATGTGCATATAATTTATATATCTTTATTATTTTATTTATACGAATCTATGTGCATATATTTTTTATATTCTTATTCGGTTTATAATTGTGCAATTTAACCACATGTTCACATAACATATTTAAAAAATAAAAAATAAAAAACAAGTAATTATCTAAATCAAAGGGCAACCTTTTGTCAAAAATAATTGAGAATTATTTCATCATTCTAATATGATATCATTTGTATTATTCTATTTGAGCAATATTTAAACTTTGATTGAAATACAATTAAGAAAAATATAATTTAAAATACTATAATGACATCTACTTAACATCTGATATTAAAATATATTTTGTTTAGAGCTTAAACGGTCATCCTCTTAGCGTCGAAGTAAAGTAACGAGGGACTATTAAATATATATATCATCTTAAAAATGCAATATTTTCTTGCAAAAGTAATAATCAAATAATTTTTGTGCAAAATAAAATTTTCTTTTTTTAAAAAAAAATCCTTGTTTAAAACCCTAGACGTTTTTGGCACGTTGACCGGCGCTGCCCGTTCACCCCATGCCCTTCTAAAATCCCATCCCAGCCGCTCCTCTTGCTCCCCTGTCCTTCGTTCTTATACCACGCCGCGATCCAAAGAGACAGTGAGTGAAGAGGAGGAGGAAGGAGTGAGGGAGTCGGCGATGGAGGACGCGAAGAAGCGAAAATTCGAGGATACCGGCGATGGAGACGTCTCCTCGCCCCAGTCCGAAGCGCAACTGCGTAATCTCCTGGACCCGCTCAGGAAAGACCAGCTCGTCGATCTCCTCGTCAAACTGTAAGCCCTCTCAATACGAAGGAGAGTAATAGGCAATAGATTATTAGGAAAAAAGAATACATCTGTAGCTTTACTCAGCTATTTATTCTTATCGCTTTCGATCTCATACGTGGTTAGAAGTAAATCCCAAAAAAAGGTTTTACCAATATTTATCGATTTCACGAAATGGGAAGATGGTTATACCTAGGGTCTCTCGGCGTAAAGTTGCGACTCGAGGAAATCACGAACTTTCTTACTTACAAAAATAAATTTCAATGTTCATTAGAATTAGAAGAACCTTATCATCATGTATTGTCGATATTAGATTTTTTTTAGTTTTATTTTTTTATTTTATTTTATTTTTTTTCCCTCGCTTTCGCTTTCAGTCTCATAATATGGCTTTTTCGCTTTCAGTCTTATAAGTTGGTTGGCTTTTTAGAGGTAGAGGTGTTGGACTGGATTTTCATCCAGCATGTTTCTTTAAACCCTTAAAGATTTGATAAGGATTTGACTCCTTTTACTGGTTGGTTTTCTTGCTTTTCTTTCCTTTTCCCCTATTTATTATCACCCCCTCCAACTCTCTCTTCCCCCACCACATCATGGGTTCTTACCGTATAATTTGTTGATTTGCTCTGTAAAACCAATTTATCATACTCATTTCACACATTGTGCCGTCATTTTTCCCCCCCCTTCTTCCATGTTCATATTCGTTTTATTTGTCTAAATGTTGGACAATGCAGAAAGATTTGATAGTAGAATGAGCTTGGTAGGATGAGAATTTGAAGATGGACATGTTGTAAACCTAGGAGAGATGGAGTTTGAAGTGACAATAGTATATAATTAAGGTGAGGGAATGGTGGTTCTTAAGATGGCTTCTATCTATCCAGGATCGTGTGGAGACCAGTTTGGTGAGGGACTGAGGAGCCTTTAAGGTTTCTTGAAAGTTCTTGGAAGAGGAGGTAGGGGGTTGTGGGAAGCACGAAGTAGGCTTGGATTTAGCAACTCAAAATGATGTTTAAGTAACTTATATTTTAAAGAAGTTGCCCTTTGATAGAGATCGTTGGCCTAGTGCAATTCATGCAATCAACTAAAATTGTATCCGATAGGGCGATAGGGCTTCTCCATCAGCCCCACCCCCTTTTTTCCTCTAAATAGGCTTTGGCTAGAACTTTTTCTGCTTATCTGATTTCATTTTAGTACTATTCTTTATTTTTCTCACAGAGGATAAATAATATTCCATCTTGTCTGGAAGGGATGTTCCATTGTTATTTGGCTTGACATGGGTGTCAAGTGTCTCGGTGTCCAAAAATATATGCCACGGAAAGTTCTTAAAATTTGGACATGGAGACATGTTATATCTTACATATGTGTAAATATTTATTAATTTGTGTACGGTAAACTGGACCTATCACTTCTCTAGTTCAAAAAATTGGTAAAGGTGTTCTAGTTGACATGTTAGACTTGATACTTCCATGTAGTAGTGCAAAAAGTAGATATATAAAGATGATGATGACATCATAATCTAATGGCGTGAAGTGTCTATGAGCGTCAAGAAGCATCCCGAGTCTCTCTCACACACACACACAAAAAAAAAGAATAATAAATTCAGAATTTGAAATGTCTGGGTAACACTGGGATGTTCTTCGTTTATGAATCTTTTTTTTTTCTACATCTCTGTGCATTCAATAATTTATGGAAACTATAGTGGTTTCTTGCTTATCAGACATTTATGCAAATGCTGCGAATTTCTTAAGTACTGCATGCAGTCTTCTACTTATCTTGTTTAAGTTGCCACTCTTGCATTTGAGAAAAGAAATGACTGGTGTAAGATATATGACATATATTGTGTATTTTGAAGGTTTGATCAGGGTTGATATTTCAAGTGGAAGATAACATGTGCAGTCCAATCTACCAGCTTGCATTTTTAGTGTTTTGTTAGTAATCCTTGATGACTTGGGTGTTTGTGTTGGAAGGCAGGTAGGAGAAGAAGAGGGGATGTTCTTTATCAATGCATAGTGAAATAGCAGATTTTAGGTTTTACAAGGCTGAGATTTGTGAAAACTCTCTCTCCCTCTCTCTCCCTCTCTCCCCCCCCCCCCCCCCCCCCCCCCCCCTCTCTCAAGTGAAGCAACTATAAACTATAAAGTAGGCCTTATGGGGATGGGGTAGAAAGAATACAAGGACAATTTTTTGAGGCCTGCATGGGTTTACTGGGTTGACCTGCCAAACTTTTGATCATAAGTCTACTATGGTCAAGTGGATCCCACATTGACAAATACCAAAAACCTGTGCAACCCAGTGACCTGAATGGTTCAATTGCTCAACTGACCAGAGTCAAGGTTTTCAATCTGTCTGGATCAATCACTTTAAAAGTGTTGGAGAAAATAAAAGAACCAGAATAAATTACTATGTTCTTATTAGGATTTCGTTCATAAGCCCTAGTAAAAGATTTACCATCCCAAGTTCCCGTCGTTGCATCCCAAGTTACTTTAATGTATCCTTGGTAGGAAATAATGTTGCATATCCTAGATTGTGAGGCTCAATCATTTTCGGTTATGGATTTGCACATGCAATCGAACTATTACTATAATTTTTCTCATGCTTTTCCACACGTATTCTTAGATTTTTAAAACTTTATTATGTATTTCTTTATTTATGATGTCGTGGGCTAACGAGTTGACCTACTCTCAACCCGTGGTTGAACTAATGACCCATCAGCTGGATGCTGAAATGAGTTGGTCTTTTGGCCATGTTTCATAACAGTGGATATGGAGTTGTTGGCTTGTAACTGCTCCTCTTCTGTATGCTTTGTCACTCATCTTTGTTTGTCCATTAGAGAAGCCAATATGCAAAGGCATTGTCATACCAGGAAGGATTATGTTATTTGATTGTTCTTACATAAGAGAAATTCAGTGATGTGGAGCCTATGCTTGTTAGTTTGACCTAGACTCAACATAGATCTACAAGATGTGTCACCCAAAAAATTACCCTCCTGGGTCTTGCCTTTCTATTTTGTTTCCACAAAAGAGTTAAGTTTGTTACTTGTTTCCATGTATAAAAGGAAGAGAGATCGCTTGAAGCAATGTAACAAGGAGATTTGACATGGGTGTACCATCACATGTAGCTTGTTTGTCCATGCATATGCATTATGAGTTGATTGAAACATCATTTTCTGATATATAGTTTACTCAATATTACTCCTATAAATGGACGCCTTTTGTTATTCTAACTCTCTTTTTGTATGATAGCTAAAATAAACTCTTGAGCATAGCTTATACAACGTTGGTGAAACACTTTGTTATTTCGGTCTATGGAAGTGTTATTACTTGTGCACTTTGGCATTTCATAACACTGTTTAAGTGGCATCTGTTAAGCTGCATTCTAAATATAACCACTTTAATAAACTTGGTTTTGGATACATTTTTTGAATGTTGGCATTTTCTGTTTATATATGGACACACATCATTTGGAAGTATCCCTTGTTATATCTCATTTAGGTAGCCATGTCTGGTGGGGATGATGTAGGGGAGGTTGAAGGTGGTTGGTGTTGAAGAAAGGAAACAGGTCTAGGGTTTCTGTAATCGATTTGTAGTTTCTTAATGAAGTTGTTCAGGCAGACAAAGTGAGGTGGAGGAATGACTGATGGTGTGGTCACATTACTATGGAAGGGAGGATGGTTCTAGTATTCTTAATGTCCGAGTAATGCCACTCTTCAAGAACTCAATTGCTGCTTGCACCATTGGCTTAGCTTTCTCATTTACTACCGTTTGAAGCTGCCCAATATAATGGCTTTGTAAAAGGGGATGCCATGTCTTTAGCTTATATCTGCTTAAGCACAGCCAGAGAAATGTGGAAGTTTAAGGAGGGTCAATTCAATGTAGTTTCTTGCTTGCTTTGCTCATTTTTTATGTCAGAAACAACCTGAGAAAAAGATATTATTACAATAAGAAGAAACACCGGCATAGCTAATATTGACTTCCAAATGAATTGATTTTCAATTTCTACTTCATTTTGCATGATCTTCTATCAGCTAGGGCATCAATCCTTGCTGAATGGTACCAATTCTCATTTGGGCTACCCTAACTGAATTTTCATGTGTGTTTGCACATCTGAGTACACCTTTATTGCATGCCTTAAGAATAATTTAATCCAGGAAGCTTTTCTGTGGTCAGAATCACTACATAGTTCCAACACTTTAAGTTATTTGATTGGGAGGGGAGGGGAAGGGGGGAGGAGGGGTTGTGGGATAGGTTGTGGAACTAGTTTCTACTCCATTCTTCAAAGTGGCCAGTTTTTACTTTCAGATTGCTCCTTATGGCATAAAGGATGGACAAGTTAAAATTTCTCTAATTTGAAGTTTTTGGTTTTCATGATTTTGAATTGTTGTCCACTCCTCAATTAGAGAGGGCGTATGAATGTTGTTATTTGATTGCATGCCCGTGTGAATTGACGGTGCGCATATGTGTGCCTGTGTGCATGTTGAACCTTGCAGAGGTATCCAGTATCCTACAGTTGCAGAAGAAATTCAAGGTCTTGCCAGTTCAGATCCTGTTCATCGCAAGCTTTTTGTTCGTGGCTTGGCTTGGGAGACCACCTCAGAAACCCTGTGTGCTGTGAGTGCTTTGCTGCTTGTTGTATGCCAGGCATGCCTGATTAATCTTCCATAATATGGCCTTGGTCAACTCTATAAGTTTGCCATATATGAAAGCTTTTTACTTAGTTTTTTTAAGAAAAATTAATTCTTGCTATCCATCAAAAATAAATTTCAGGAGATCCAGAGTTTAAATCATTTCTGATAAGTTTGGAGATGTTTCTTATCCAGGCTTTTGGTATGCATGGAGAAATTGAAGAGGGAGCTGTCATTGTTGACAAGGCAACTGGAAAATCTCGTGGATATGGTTTCATTACTTATCGGCATATGGAATCTGCTCATAAGGCATTGCGAGAACCGAGCAAATTGATTGATGTAAGTAATCTTGTCAAACATTCATTTGGTATGCACCTGTGTTCTGCAGAGAAATTTCCATCATGTGTTGATAATTCCAGCCTTTTCAACAAAGATAAACTGATTGTACTAAATGGGAGCAAAAGGAATTTGGCTAAGTGCTGGTAAATTTTGTTTCCATTCTGTGCTATTGTTCTGCCAGGTTTTTGAGGCCTGAGATCTTGGCCGGCTTGATGAGCACAGATGAAACCAAGAAACAAGGCTCGAAAAGTTTGGAAAGAATTGAGAAATTTCAAGATTTTGGCCAATATGTAGCATATTGAACCATTGGGATATGCTAAAACTGTTTCAGTTTGAAAAATCTCGGCTGATTTATTGATATCATATGCCAGCATATTGGAACATATTAGTTCATATCAGCTGAGGTAATCAAGCATGATATTTTGTGTACATCTTAGCAATGAGTTCCCAATAACGATACAGATCAATGGAGTGTCTGAAATCTTGTCTGAGACCAAGAGTTCCACTAGCTGCAAAGCTGCAACCAAAAATTGGGCAGATAGATTAACACATAAGGGTGGAAATACTCATCCTTTGCATGTTTGTCTTTCATTCTTTAGTGCAATACAAGTCTGCTTTGGAGTAAAAACTGTCATTTTTTATTATATGCTTTACATTCAAGTTCTTTAAAATATCACTTATTTTTTCTTGTTAAGCTTTTTTTTTTGGATTTTTCTTTATCATATACTCTATTGACCAATGTTCAGCTATATAGAGTCATCATATTAAGGTATTTCCTGTATCTGGCTATGTGCTAATTACTATATGTCAGTGATTTAGCACAAAACAATATCAAGGTAGGTAGTCTCTTCCTGCAACTAACCTAAGCAAGGAATCTTTCCTTATGCTGTAATGTTTTTATTTTAGGCGGAGAGCTCCTTGCCAATTGGTTCTTGAATGAAAATATCAGTCCATTAACCCTTCTGTGGTAATAAACTCAGTGTTGAGGGGGGTTTATAGTTAAAGGCTTCTTTTTTAACTCTGCTGTGATGTTCTGATTTGTTTGTTTTCCTTTAAGCATCAATGAGCCTTTTTCTCTTTTTGAATACAGATCCATTTACGGTTTTACCTCCTTTCCCTTCAAAAAATGGAAAAAGAAAAAAAGAATACAGATTCAATGACTGCTATTAATTTATTTTATTGCAAAAATTTTCTGAAATAATAATATTTAATTTTTCTGCTGTTTTGCTCAAATATCGTGTTCTCATCCAATTTGTGTCCGATGACGCAGTCTTTCGTTATGCATTTTCAAAATCCGTGACTTTCTGGACTTATGTAATTGGGGTGTGATTTTCTTATGCATTATTATCTCAGGGCCGATTGGCAGTATGTAATCTTGCTTGTGAGGGCTTAAGCAGTGCATCTGTTAGCGCTGATCTTGCACTGAGGAAGATATACATTGGAGGCCTGTCTCCAGATATTTCGAGTGAAATTTTGCTTAATTTCTTTGGTAGGCATGGGGATATAGAAGAAGGCTCAGTTGCTTATGATAAAGAGAGTAACAAATCTCGGTATGATAAATCCTTGCTGCTCATACATTTGTTAACATTGCTTATTGCGGATCAAGATATTTTTTTCCTAATTTTGTGCAGAGGGTTTGGTTTTGTTACATTCAAAACAGTCGAGGCTGCAAGGAAGGCCATAGATGACCCAAATAAGAGTCTTGGGGTGAGTGGAACAAATTACACATTTTTATCATTTGTTTGCAGAACCTAGTGATGTGCCCCTTAGGCCTTAGCTATCAGGTGTTTTAGAAAATTGTTGAATTTTTTATCATTTTGGAGTGTTTTAGAGAAAATCCGTCATTTTTTATTTTATAACTCTTGTCCAACTTATTCATGCATCTCTTTCTAGGGAAGGAACATTACGGTGAAACTAGCAGACACTCAGAAGAGTAAAGTAATACAAGCACAGGTACCGGCTGCAATGCTTCAAGTACCTCTACCTTTTCCAGCAGGATATGCACAATCTGGAAAGACACAGGCTGGAAGCCCATCTCCTGTAGGGTATGCTCCGTACCTACCAGCCATGGCAGCATACCCCACTGCTTACCCAAATGCCACCGCCCAATATCCATCACCACCACAGATTTCATATCCACAGGTTGGTGGAAGAAAGGAACCAGCTGGACTGCCAGCAACAGCACCTACTGGAATTCCAGGGTACCCATATTATGCAACAAAACCATAGAAGACAAATGTTGAAGGTAAACAATATCGGATCTCATGTTATCAAGCTAGATAATCATTCAAGTAGTTTTAGGAGGCTTGCTTATCACTAGATAATCATGTTATCAAATAAACATATTGTATATTTGGCGATTCTGCAGTGCTTATCACTAGTTGGCATGGGGATTAAAAGAGCCAAAGAATGGACGAACTGTTAACTGATTGAAGTCTCGCTGCCAGTGTTGTGCCAGATATATTGGCTATCGATCATGGCCATGCCTTGTAGTTCATGACCCCCATTTATCAGAAGAAATATCCTCCGGGGACAAGTAGAATTACTAATTAATTTTACTTTCGGTGATGCTAGGTTGTACTGCTGAGTAGTAATTCTGTTCACCATGTGTTTTTGTGTCACCCTTTATGATGTACATGCCTTTCTGTTTATCCTTCAATCTCCAACTTTAATCAAAAAGTTCTGTTTTTCGTGACTTAATTTAGTCGGCTGAGAGATGCTCTTTGGATTGACAGACGAATCTATTCAAAGAATGCCTCGCTCTTAATCCTGATGCATTTTTTTCTAAACAAAATTTTGGAGTTTCCAGGCCCAGGTATGCTTAGAAATGCATGATAAAGGCTCTGCATTTTGGAATTAAAGTTTGAGTGATGGATCTTTAAGAATGTTCTGCTCATTCCAGTCTTATAAGAATGTTTTCCAGTTGTGGACCCATCCCAAATGTTTTGTTTTTCTTTGCCTTTTTGAGAGAGAGAGAGAGAGAGAGCACAATGTGTTGGTGATATTAAATTGGAAGCATCAAACCAATATGGCGCAATGTTTTGACTGTTGAATTGTTGAAAGGCTTGCTGCAGGAAGGCAAGATAGATGACCACCATTTTTACCAAGTGGAATTTCAATCAGGCTAGATTGTCATGAGTATTGGATAATATGTAGATAAAATATGGAACCATCATAGACTGCCATGGCTGGGTGTTGAGTGTTCCAAGTCCTTAAGCCTTTGGTCTCTATTACACTACCTTAGAATGTTGGGTTGGGATTATGTTGATGTTAGCACCATATCTATAATTGAGGAATATGGATGCTGATATGGATTTTCAGTGCTTGTGGGGTAGTTGTTGAAAACAACCATCTCTGTTACAGCTATTGTTGACCCTCCCAATGGTTGTCCCAGACAGTTCTTTAATCGGATGCAAAATTAAAATTCATATTTATTTTAAATGAATATGAATATATAGCATGTATAACAGGCCTTGTAATCATAAAATCAAAGATATATTAAATAAAAGGTAAACTAAGTAACATGCTCATATGATCATTTATTTTTTATAAAAATTTATAAGAATTATATAATAATTAAACAGGATTCAAAAAAATTGGATATTCATTGGATGTGTACCTATCTGCATTCATATCTTTTCTTTTTCCGACAAAAGGTTTCATAAGGAAACAGATGTTCAAATTTATATCTATATATTTAAATATAAAAATCAATTTGGATAGATATCATCTAATCTATTTTCACTCGTTATGATGTGCTGATTCATAGGTCTACAGGACTGTCAAGGAAGTGCATGTGGTTTTACCTAGCAGAAAGAACGATGATTCAAGGAGCATGGGTACCGGTAAAGTAGATGCAACCATGGCTCTCTCTCTCTCTCTCTCTCTCTCTCTCGCAAAACCCTTGTAGCTGCACTATGGCAAAGCTATAAAATAAAAGTTTTAAACAATGTTTTGAAAATTGGATCGGACAATGAATCATGGGTCAATCACTTGACCGAATAAATCGAACCAAATAATATTATAATTAATTTTTAATTTATAATATAAAATAATAAAATATAAATATTAATTTAAATAAAAAATTTAAAAAATTTAAAAACCAGGATTCGAAACTCGACTGATTCAATAGGTTTTTTAATTTTTATTAATCATATAAAAATTAACTTTAATGATAAAATCAAACCGAGTCGACGATCAATTTTTAATTGAATTGGTTTGCCGATCCAATCCAATTTTAAAAACACTGGTTTTAAAGCACACCTCCAGCAAATGCCCCTAGCGAGAAGTCTCGGGTCAAACATGCAAGCTGGTTTTTTTTTTTTAAAAAAAAGTAAAAATGGAAAAGATTTGCAGATTTTTTATATTATTTAAACTTATAAGCAGATGCCAGATGATAGAAGCTCGCAAAAGTGGTTAGGGATAGGAAAGACAATGGAGCAGGTGCCTACGAAAATGTACCAGTTTGCTTGATCGGATGGGTCTCCGGGTTTGGAGTGCAGCAGCGTAAAAAGAGCTGCAAGTTTGATGGTCGAAAACGAATTGAACTAGCGGCTACCATAACACTGTCAAAAGGCAACGTTCTGCTTAATTCTCCCGCCAATCTCGAACCGCAGGGATGCGATCCCTGGTGGAAATTTGACTATTTTCAGCGTCATTAAAGCATAACGACACCAGGCGAACACTGCAATAAACCCAGGCCCTCGTCCAGACCAAATACAACCCCCTCTCCAGGTTTGATTTGAATATCCGCAATGCCAAACAAACCAAGGGAGAGAGAACAAGGGGTTACTTGATGCTGTATCAAAATGAAGAGGAAGAAGAACAAAAAGAAATTTGTGCAACTAAAAAGGTTTGGACCTTACCACAAGACCAGCCCTCAAGAATCTCATCTGGAAAATCAAAAATATCTTTTCAAGTTTCACAAATACAATGGATGCACTTTGGAAGTATGAGTGACAGCAAATGGTTTGATTGCTCTGTAGTAACACTGAAAAAGCAAGACTATAACTAGCATGGCTACGTACCAAGTTAATCTAACATAAGGGATAAAGATAAAGATTGGGTGTAAACACGCAAGGATAAAGATTTTACAACGTGCATAATAAAAGCTAATTGAACTGAATATGAAAAAAACATGAATTCAGGATTTGCCCAGGTTACTTGTGAAGGCAGTTTATTTTCTTTCTTTTCTGTGCTTTTTTCTGAGACCAGTAAATACAATCTTTTTAATACCTTTATGATGGATATACTCTACTCCACCACCTATGCTAAAATTTTGTATAAAAGTAGGTGCATATATCAAAAAGAGTGCATATGACTTTCATTGCTCAGTGACAACAGATTCATGATGAGCTACCTCGCAGTGACACCACCACCACAAACTTTACAGGGAATAATACTAATATATCGTAATTTATGATCTCTAGATATCTAACACTCAGCTTCAGATACCAGGTTGCTGCGTAACAGCCTCCCTATGGCTGAAACTTGAAGAAAAGGAATCACAAGAACATAAGCCATGTTTCATTAGAAGCCCCCCAGTGTGAAGCAGCATGAATTTCAAATGGGAATTACAGTAAACATGAACATGTCCCCAGCATTACACTGACAGAAACTGAGAAAGGAACTTACACCATAACTAGCATCCCATGATTTTTGGACTGTCTTGCATCGATCATAAATGAAAAAGATTATGCCTACTCAAAATAAGAGCTGAGAAAAAGACTCATCCAACTGACAGTCACCAAAGTATCTGGATCAAAAGAATGAAGATAAAATAATCATCCTGCAAGCATCTGTTCAATACATGTTCACTTTTTGCAATTCAAAATTCAATACTTAAATTTTAAATATGTAAAGAAAATTGCCCAGGCTACAGCAGTGTTCAAAAGTTTAGGTAAGAGGGTGGAATACGTTGTTTCTATATTTTGGTAGGTCAAGTTCCAACTTTAACCTTGGGTAGTCAAGGTTAGGACCATAGTAATAGGACCGTTATCTTTGGAATGCACTTGGGCAAAATCCACAACAAGCGGTGAGTAGAAAGTTTCACCTCACACAACTCTAAGAAAATAAATTCAACAAGATGGCCTTTTACCATAGGAATTTTCCAGAGAAGGGTCACAGTTGTCATTATTATTGTTATTGTTTTTATTGTCATTTACTGGATCAGAACACATCTCCCCTCGTAACTACTATAATAGCATTTTGAAGTGTGCATTGACTTGGATTATGTGTGAAACCAAAACCAATATATGTATATCTATAAAGAATTTAAGATTAGTATGTTCACTTATCTACAGGTAGGGACAATTCCAGTCTACTCAGGTTTAACATGCACTGTTTCTGCAAAAGGCAAAAAAAAAGTGCTCTTGTCTGCAAATATGGAAAATAATGTAGATTCTTTTTCCTAAAAAAAGCCCTTTTACCATGTAAGGCTGCTAATTTTGCATGAAAAATTTGGCAGAGTGGTCCAGTCACAAGAACTGCATACAAGTGCCAGTCCTGAGTAACACTAACTTCTGTTTTAGTAACAGGTAACCAACCAATGAAAAGGACACCGAAGTGGTGCATCACATAACTGCAACCAATGTAGAGGCAGCTATGCTGCAAAACATTCATCTCATGTGAACCCTGAATGACTCCAACCTTCACAGCTGACAATGTCCTTCCTTCCATGAAGTACAGGCTTGGCAAGATATCAGAGGTTGAGGGCCTGGCTGAGCATCCATTAGAAGTCATAGAATTAGGGAATGAGTAATTGTACCATCATATCACTGGCCCAATTCTCACAGAAATCTTATGAAAAGAGTCAAGAGTAATATCTGCTTGAAGGAGAGTCACTCTATTCTGAAAGATGATTTTTTTTTTTTTACTTTTTTTTTTCCATTTAAAAGACAAGAACACCCTTCAGCTAGAGCTTTTCAAATTTTCCCATACCTTTGGCCCTTCAGGATGGAGATCTACAAAGTATTTCACAAATCGTGCATCCGAGCATGCAAGAATGGTGCTCAAGGCCACTGTGGACGTGATCATCTTCCTGTTTTTAGTAGGTATCACCACCCCTTTCTCCTTAAGCCATCTGCACATTGAAAACCTCAACTTTATTTTATCCATGTTGTAGCACAGGAATGCCGGAAAAACCACAAGTGATTCCAGAGGATAACCCAAATGATTTAGAAGATAATCAATCTTCTTCTCGATTACATCTGTGGACTGATTGAGTACTGGAGGAACTGATTTGATCATATCTGAAACTGTGTGACAGTCTAAACCAGCATTCACTAAGCAGTCAAATCGTTCCTGTAGTTGGTCTCCCCTGCCTCGGAACTTGCACAGTGCCTTTGCCATCTCATCGGAGTTCTCGACAAACCCAAGTTTCAACAAGAAGTTGGTCTTCTCCAGCAGAAAGGTTCCTTCCACTCTGGGTAAATTTACAATTTCGATCCTTTTTCTAGAAGCCAAATTATGGAACTGACTTGGATCCTCCTTTATTATCTCACACAACTTTTCAGAGGATATCTTTAAGCTTCCCAGTACAACTTTAGGCCTCTTACAAGAACAAGAACCTAAAACTTGAGCATAAGAAGACACAATCTTAGCAATGTCCTCTGTTTGCATCCCAATGTCAGCTAAAAAATGCACAGACTTCCACAAATTCTTCGTGAAATTTCCAATTAGGATTCGAGGGTACTGCACAAACAAAGTCAAAATATTGTTCATCCGAAGACCCAACTTCAACAACATAGCAACTAGTATATAAATCTTCTTTCCAGAATCATCAAAAATAAATCTGGGATGTTCTTTAATTAGACTAGCCAAAATTCTCTTGTTACAACCCATTCTATCAAGAAAATTCAGCATTTCAAGTATTCGACTCCAATTGTACATGCTCTTGTCTGATAAACATCCTCTGATCCAATCCAGCTCAACCCTTAAACTTTTCAGTTTCTCAAGAACTCGAAGAAATTCAACATTTACATCACCAACTAAGAGTGCTGGACAACATGTAACCAACTTGATGATCGTGGGTTTGGTCAGGCCAAGTTTCTCATAAGCTTGAAGCTTTAGTAATAAGACACCATAACCATATCTAAACATCTCAGTCCCTTCCTTGTACATCTTGCCAATCTTACTACGTGGAACACCATAATTGCAAAGAACTTGGTAATTCTCAAGCAAGACATCATCATCACTGAGAAACATCAAATTCCGGGGTAGAAGGGGATGCAGCTCTGATGGTTTCAACCCCAAACTCTCAAAGAATGGCTCAAACTCATTGATAGGATGGTATCGAAGAAACCTGGCAAGTGACCGCCCAACATCAGGCTCATTCTCAACTTTTGCAATCAGATTCTGGAGAAATACTGGGGAATTTTTGCTCATGTGTTCAGCGTCAGTGAAATGCAAGCTCCTGGTACCATGAAGGTACTCAAAGAGAGCATTTTGGGCATCAATTCGCCCAATTCGAGAGATTCGTGATACAGCGTGACCATCGGGCAATGGTTTTCCATCCACGCCCGTAACGTGGGCATCAGGGTACGCAGCTTGAGTAGTAGAGAAAGATCGGCTCCGCTGCCGATTGAGCAATCTGCTAACAATCAAAACATTCGGAGTGCGGGCAGGCAAAGAACTGCGACTGTTCCATCTTCCTCCAAAACAAAACAATCCTATGTTCTGAAATTTTGCATCTCGTGAATCCGAAAGGAGAGGGCTTTTCTGTGAGTGAAATAATGGGTGTTTGCGGTCGCAGAAGCACGCCCCAGGGGCGCCCCAATTACCGTGAAAATTTCGATTTTTTTGCAACCAGAGGGGTGGGCATATCTGAAGACCAAAAACTTCCCCACAAACAGCAGGAAAAATCATAGCACTGCTCACTTGGGCCACCATTTCACAAGAACCAATACTTCGAGGAAATCGACGGCTTATCATGAGTACAAGCAGAAGGCGTAAACAGAGAGAAAGATTGGAACTTTAACAGCAAACGGAATTCATATACAGCTTTTCCACCCAGTTAGACCGGCAATCTGGATTTCTTTCAAACCAATCTATCAATCTAAGTTCGTTTGCTTACCTCGGATTCAACTGGAACTCAGACTTCTCCACCGGTCACTGGAGCTCTGAGACTTGTTGATTTAGAGGAGACCGCCATTAGAGCGGGCGAGCAAGCTTTGGGCGGGCAAAACCCTAGCGATTTCGGAGGTTTTGAGGCGAGGTCTCTGGAAAATGGCATCCCAAAAAGTTTCCTATGCGCTGAACAGCTATAAACTTATAATCAGAGCCGTCCAATTCTAAGGATCGTGGTAAACTGGACGGTTATGATCGAACGGTCCCAATAACGAATAGATCTCCCGAAGGCCGCCCGTCGCTCAGAAGCCCTCGACTCGGAACTCGGGGAGCCTCTCTCATGGCTTCCTCATAGGGAGGGCAAATAAGCCGGGTTTCGTCCTCGGGAGAGAGATAGCGGACCGCCGGAGACCCTTCGAGCTGCGGAGAAGAGCGCCCAGACTCTCGGCATCTGAGGTAACGATTGTTTCTCAGAGATTTCAGCACTTGGAACTCGATTGCGATCTCTTTTCCACAAAGAGATGGCCCATTTGCGGAATCTCCAGAAACCGCCTCTCCAATGGATTTGTCGTGTTGGACAGGAGGAAGTCATCCGATTGTCAAAAAACCCGACTTTTAACAGTAGGAATGCACTTTGCTGTGCTAAAATTCCAAATGTTATCCCAAATAGAGAATTTTGTTCTAAAGAATCAAACATTACCGTGTTGGCTTCTCGTTTTTCTTTGGGAAATCAGCTTGGGGCACTGAAGAGTTTGTGTTTCCATCATGGGATAGCTCGTTCCTGGGTAAAATCCTCTTCTTTGATCCATTTTAGAGGCTTCTGCGCTGATAAAACTTCAAAAGACTTGCAAACTATTTCTCGAAACCCTCGTGTGGTTGCAGAGGCTCAGGCAGCTCTTATTGAATACCTTCACTACACGAGAGGTTTACACTTCCCCGATGCAGAGCAGATGAGCAAGCACTCTCCCAACTTTCTTGCAAAGCTTCTAAAAAGGGTAGAGAAGGAGGAAGACACTGGGAAGGCATTAACCCGGTTCTTTCGCTACCACCCTATCAATGAATTCGAGCCGTTCTTCGAAGGCATGGGCCTGAAACCTAGTGAGTTCAGTTCGTTTTTACCTCGGGACCTAATGTTTCTCTTTGATAATGAAAAACTGCTTGAGAATTATCATGTTTTGTGTAATTATGGCATTGCTCGTGGCAAGATTGGAAAGATATACAAAGAGGCTACTGAAATTTTCAGCTTTGAGCCTGGCATTCTGAGCTCAAAGCTTCAGGCTTATGAGGGACTGGGTCTGAGTAAGAGCAGCGTTATTAAGATTGTTGCTTCAAGCCCGATACTTTTGGTTGGGGATGTTAACAGGGAGTTTGTTAAGGTGCTAGAATGGTTGGAGGAAATTGGGATACAGCATGATTGGATTGGGGGGAATTTGTCAGACAAGAATACATATAAGTGGAGCAGAATGCTCGTAGTTTTGCAGTATTTTACTGAAATGGGGTTTACTAATCAAGAATTGGGGACTTTAATCAGAAAACATCCAGATTTTTTGCTGGATGGTTCAGGAAAGGTGGTGCTATTGCTGTCTGTCTTACTGTTGAAATTTGGAGGAACAAAAAGAGAATTATTTAGCCTGTTTTCTCAGTTCCCAGACATTCAAATCAGGAGTTTCATAGAAAATCTGTGGCGGGGTCTGAGAGTTCTTATTGAGATTGAAATGAATCCTGAGGATATTCAAAAGCTTTTGCTTGCTCATACAAAACTGTTTGGTTTGTCTTCTTTGAAGAAAGCCAACAGTATTCTTACCTACCTGAATGTTGGGAGGAGGCGCTTGTGTACAATTATAAAGGAGGACCCACATCAATTAAAGAAATATGTATTAGGTTCGAAGATCAACCGTCTACCAAACTCTGGTGAGGATGAAAGATCACTTGGGGAGAAGACAAAATTTTTATTGCATCTGGGGTTTGTTGAGAAGTCAGAAGAGATAGAGAAGGCACTTAAGTTGTTCCGTGGCAAAGGTTCTGAACTTCAAGATCGCTATGATTTTTTGGTGAAAACTGGACTAGACCCAAATGATGTGACAAATATGATTAAACTGGCTCCACAAATCCTCAACCAGAAAATAGATGTTCTGCAGAGCAAGATTGACTTCCTTGTAGATAATTTGGGTTATCCCTTGAGTTCCCTAGTGGCATTCCCTGCATATATGTCATACACTATTGAAAGGGTCAAATTGAGGTTCTTGATGTACAATTGGCTCCTGGATAGAGGAAAAACCAGGCCAGGATTTGCACTGAGCAGTATCCTTGCATGTTCTGACAAGATATTCACAAAAAGGTTTGTAAATCAACACCCAGATGGCCCTGTAGTTTGGGAAAACTTCAAGAAGGCATTATCTTCAAGCTAAGTAATATCTTCATTCTTGTATTTCACTTTACTTGCTTAACAATGGATTCAACATACTTTACTGCAAAAAATGATCTTCGGTGCTTAAATCCAGGAATCCACTGGCCAAATAGAGTAACTATTTTTACATTAAATGTAGCATGGTTGAACATTTAGTAGTCATGTAAAGATATGCTTTATTGCAAACTTATCAGGTTTGTCTTTATTACCATCTAATATTCAGAGACAGTATCACTATACTTATCCTTAAGTAGAATGTCAGTCTTCATATCATAGTGAAAATTAACAAAGATTGTTATAGAAAGTTGTGTTTAACCGTACATCTTCTATAAATGTTGAAAATATATGACCATATTACTGGCATGATAAAGTGTTGTGCTCAGCAAAAATGTTTGAGAGATCATTTTGTTTGCACCAAATCATAGCTCAGTCAGTCGTGGGTGTTTTAAATTTCTATCACTGTTTGTTTTGGCAGGACGCCCATGTTTGTACATGCATGTTAACATGTTTCTGCCGGGACATGTTTAATATACCTACAAGGTTGGCACAACCGGTATATTAATGTATAGAGTTTCGGTTATTCCTCAACAAGGTCATTGTCCTCCTTTTCACATTCCATTCCTTCCAGAAATCAGATTTTATTGGTCAAGTCAAATTGTTTTGCTTGTCATGGAAATTTAAGAATTAATTCCATTCTTTTCGTCTTGTGAAAGAAACAAAAAACAAAAGACTTGTAACTCCTGTCACAACACAAGTTTGCCTTTTTTATTGTTCCGGAAAACACAGGAACACACTGACATGACCAGTTCTCTCTCAGAAAGCAAGGCCCTTGGAATATACAGATTGACGATCTATATTTTCTATTGCTCTCTTTATTGGAAACCTTGTTTGCTTTATGCCCTTTGAAGGAAGTCATGTTTTGTGCACTAGAACTCACGTCCAATTCTGATGGTTTCTTTACTATGTTTCGACAGGAATAAGCACTCAGGTTTCCATTCATGCCATGGCTTAGTTTCAAATGGTTTTTGTCTAACAAACACTCATGGAAACTCACATATAACATCTAAGTATTTGACAGATGAGTAAATGTGGTTTTGATTTTTGTTATATGTTGGTATTTGTTAAGAACAAGGTAGCTTGCCTCAGACCTACTTGCTTATGGTAGACTTCTGGGCCCGAGCTATGCTGTCATATTCATGTCATATATGATCAATAAATAATAACAGAGGCATCATTAAGCAATGTGAAGCTGGTTCAGCTTCCAACTTCCAATATATGGAGGGTCGCAGGCATCTGAATGATTCAGAAGAGAATCAACAAAATCATCATCACATCATGGTTCATCTGGCAATTTGGAGCTGGCTTTGAATTGCACATATAGTGCTGCTGTTAGTGACAGAAGAACCTACTAGCAACTTTGTTTTACCATTTCTTTTGGGCCGTTTTACATTCTATATGAAACTATTGGCGTGAGCATTTATCTTTATTCTTCCAGCAGTTACTACTTTATACTGGAAAATATGTTGTCTTGTGTTTGATGAGCATATGCATGTGTCAAATGTCTAGGTATGATGGTATGCATGCATAGCTGTTCTTGCAAGCTAGTTTTCAATCATTACATACAATAGTTGAAGTTAAACAGTTTCACTTTCTAAATTCATATAGATTAATTAGTCTGTCACAAGAAATTTTGACCTACCTTTGGCGTTTCAAATTATGATAGTTAAGGACAATTTATTTTCTTTCTATATCTGTTTATTGCAAAATGTTTTGGGCTTTTGCTTTCCAATTAACAACTTGATATTCTCTTCTCACAGGCATTTAGCATGTACCTAGAAACTGCAACAAGGGCTTCTTGCTTTTTGTTGGTGCCATCTTATTTATCTAGATGTGATGTAAATTGTAATGGAGCTTGGAGCCTCACTTTTTTGACCCTAATAGTTAATCAAGTGTAGAATCCTTCCAATTCTCTGAGGTTGTTTAAGGTGAGGACCCACATTTTTCTGAAGTAAACTGACAAAGATAGGGATTTATTAACTATATATTAGAAGTTCATTTCTTTCTAAATTAGAAGTACCATTCATACAGATTAGGCTTTCCATTTCCCCTAGAGAATGATTCTCAAATTTATGGATGACATTAATACTAAAAATGCTGATGTAATTTGGGAAAGAAAATAAAGTCAGGAAAATGCAGACAAATAAAATGAACAAATACACTTAGAATAGTCGAAGAAATTCTGGCACATATGTACAAGTAATTTACATGTTCAATACAGCCTGTTAAAATTTTCATTTTCACTTTTCTTTCTTTTTTGGTAGGAGGTTTGGATCCAGCATTTGAAACTTTTATAATTTAAGATAAAGGATAGCTGAATTTCACATGAGATCAAAGAATTCTATAGGTGCAAAAATATGGGATTAGGAGGAAGTGACCTTTGTTTGAAGGATTATCCCAGAACAAAATATGAATGCCTATCTGCTATGACTTATGAGTCACTATAATTAAGCTAGAAGAACAGCAACAGTGAACCAAGCATAAGGTGATGACATAAAAATTAATTCCAAAGTTGAAATTATCAAATATAACTATGCTTTTATTTTCTTTGCCAAATCAAATTTTTAGATACATTACTTGTTGTTTCCAGTTGATGAATTTAGCGGCAAAACATACTGAATTGTATATATTTTCAGTCTGGATGTGTATTGTATTGGAACTGCAGTGGCTGAAGAAATGACATGAAAATGGAGTTCAAAATTCTTATATTCAGAAATCTTGGTGAGAGTTATATCTTATATATGGAATTAAGATAAAGAACAAAGATTGTATCATGAATATATGGTGGGAACCTTGTGGAAAAGTTATCCAAGAAAGCAGACGAGATTTAGAGTAATTCCTTCAAGCGAATAGATGTTCATTTTACTTTTATTTTTTAAAGTGAAGTGATACAAAAAAAGGAGATCAATCCAGACTAGTAGCCACTTTTGTGAAGTAATTGAAAATTTTTGTGGTATTGCATTTTTAGAGGAAAATCGGGGCTCAAAATTTAAATGATCAGATTTTTCCTTGATTTATATTTAATTTTAGCATAAATTATAAAAGTTCTTTTAAGTGTCCAACAATTCTTTGCCTTGTGTTTAGTTAATGCCATTTATTTTTACATTTTACATGATAACTTGAAGTGATGAAAATTTAGTTCAGACATGTTGCTGTGGAAATCCGCTCTCCAATTCGGGTGCGGTCTGACTTTGGATCTGAACGCCGATCTCTTGTCCAGATGGAATCTGCAAGATAGTCCTCATGCAGAGAGTGTCGAGGGTGGCCGTCTGCGGAAGACCTCTGACGTCCAAGTCAGTGGAGATTCACAGCAAACAGATGTGAGGAGAAGGCTCTTCAAAAGAGTCTCTCAAAAAATGGCCTCTCGAGAGCTCTGAGCTCTGCTTGAGCTTCAATGGAGTTTTTCAGTGAGAGTGTTAGCGTAAGCGTACCTGAAGAGCTTTAGAACCAGGGTATTTATAGGTTGCAGGTGTGATGACAAGCGATCACCTGATTCGTGTCACAGGGGGTCCAAAATCGTCAAGATTCGAATCAAGTTTGTTATGAAGCTGGTAGCTTCCGAATCTGGTTAGATAGAGAATCAACGGTCAAAAAGGTTAGCTAGTGCCTCGAGATTCGATGACTTGGAGGCTTTAGGCTACATCTGGCATTATTTGGCTTTTTTCTTTTCTTAGGGCAGTCGGAGGCCCACGTGGCTGGAATCTTGCCAAATCGTCATGGATTTGAATTCTCTCGCGCTTGGTTCTGCAAAGGTTCGGAGATACCTCGGTCTGAACGAGGTATGAGGATAGCTTGGCTCTGCCGAGGCATATGAATATCTCGGTTTGGCCGAGGCAAGAAGATAGCTCGGCTCTGCCGAGGCATATGAATAATTCGGTTTGACCGAAGCAGAAGGATAGCTCGGTTTGACTGAGGCATAGAATACTTCAGCATCGTCGAGTTATGACATCTAGCGGGCCAAAAAATCGAGAGTGATGTCAAACCTTTTTGTCGTATGCACGAGTATTGGCGCAATGACGATTTTACCCCCTCATCAAGACATTATTCACTTTGTTTTGTAAACACTACTGGACTAAATGTTTTCAACAAATGACATTATATTTTTTCACTTCACAGAAATGTGTACCTTTGGTTGTGTTTCTTGATTCTGTTTCGTGACTTTCAGTTCTTGATACTATGTACTATCATTTTTACATAACTGAGAATTATTTTTGTCGGAGATTACATTGTAATAGTCCATCGAGGAGGTTATGGCAATAATAGAGAGTGAAATGCATTATTTGCATTTTTCTCAAAATCCATCGAGGAGCTTATGGCAATAATAGAGAGTGAAATGCATTATTTGCATTTTTCTCAAAAGAATGCGTTATTTGCAGATAATTTAATTCTTCGCTTTGAGAAAGTTTGCACTAACATCTATCTTCTATCATATGTTCTGATAATGTGACTATCACATATCATGATTTTAGTGTTTCAGACTGATAAGCTGCAGTTTACTGTTTAGAAGGAATGTTTGTGGTTACATCAACAACATAATGGATTACCAGGATATCTGCTTATTTGCAGGAAATACCTCCTAAGTTTTTTACAAATTGTCTGATGAGTAGCCTATGGCTGCCTCATGTGCCAAATATGCCACTTGTAATGCAAATTAATAGATGCTTACATTATAGTCATGGTTGATTGACATCAGAATGAAGCAGAACCAGAAAATAAGATTCAGAGCCTTTGCCAACTAATTCTTTGAGAATACAGTTGATGTAACTCCCGGCATTCCAACTCAGCATCAACCCAATTGGTGGTTGCATAATGTCTCGGTCCCGTTGCACCCGGGCATTTACAAGAATAGAGAGTACTTTTGTCACAGAGAGGTGCATAGCTTTCAATTATTTTTAGCTTTCTTTTATTCCTTTTGCTATGTATTTCCCATTGGAAGAATATTTTTCATACTGACAGAATTTATCATTCTTGTTAACAACAAAGAAGATTGAAGCACCGTATGATCGTCTGAAATCTGTAGTTCTGAAAAATTTGCTTATGTGGTGGAACCAGGCATCGCAGTCTTACATATTGCCCCACATGTTCTCTATGTGACCATCTTTAGATGATGTTTACATTGTGAAATTTTTATTTTGGTGTTACTTGATTTATTTACTTATTTATTTATTATTAGGACATCGACAGAGCAATGTCACCCACTGCCAGGTACGTAGGAAGTTCAAAATGGATTATGGTATCACAGCCAGGTCGGAAATAATTTTCGGAGAGAACGAACATTGCCGGTATCATAGGAACCGAGCTTTTAGTTCAGTTTATGTGATTAATTTTTCTGAGTCCATGGTTTGAATAATCGATCATTAAAATGTTGATTTGAAATTTCAAAAAAGATATGTTAGGAGATCTTAGCTGATATCTTGATATCATATGGTTTTGGCCACGGGGATGTGTATGGATTGATGTGACTGAGATATTGTGACTGGACCCCCAAGGTCCGTTGGTTTCTACTCGCTGCCGTCCTTTCGTCCCTTTCCTCTCCGTCAGGACTAATCTGAATCATTCGCTTAGGATGTCCTCATGCTGCTGCTGAAATTAGTACTAATATAGGTTTACACTGCAGTACTTTTTAATTTTGTTAAGTATAAACAAATATCAGCTGTTTGTTTTTATTTTAAGAAACGTAAATGTATATAACTTGCAGTCAATTCTAATAGATTATATGCATGGATGGTATGGGAAAGAAATTAAATTTTATGGGCTAATTTGATAAAAGCATCGAATGCTTTGTGCCACTGCTCCTTTCTCCATGATCAACTTCATTGGGTTCAATGCCATTCCTGTCGCAACCTTGGCAACAACCATACGGTGGAGAGGGAACGTGTCGCCATCTGTTATCATCGTTTCATCTCGCTCTACTTAGAGTGTGTTTAGTTTGCAGGTATGCGAATAGAGGAATGAGAATGGAAACCTTTTGTTTAGTTTGTGGGCTACTTAGAAATTTCTTTTAAAATATAGAACATTGCATGTGACCGCATGGAGAAGAACCTTGCAAAAACAATGCTCACCCAAGTCTCCCCCAATTCCGTTGCTATGGAAAATCATACATCAAGTAACATGCTTAATATTAGCCATCCCTCTATGATCAAGAATGACTTTGAGATGTACTTTACTATGCTTTTCATGATAAAGTGTATTGGTTCCCTTTACAAACTAAATACAAAAAATCAGAATGAGAATGAGGAATATTTTTAGAAAAAACATATTGATTCTCATTTTCCTTATGCTACGGATCAAATACAAATAATGATAATCGGAATGCCATTTCTATTTTAACTTTTGCGTGAACCAAACATAAGCATAATAATCAAAATAGCAAATTCATTCACTTAGAAATACAAGTTGATTCTCATTTGTTCCATGGCCAATCCCATTTTCAATAAAATTCAAATGAGAATATTCAACAATGTGCCTTTGGAGCAATTCCATGTGAACATGGTGCCCTCACTTTGGAGTATTGTTGGCTCTTGTAAGACCTGAAAACAAGTCTTACAATTTTAAAACTAAAGTGTAGAAAAAATATAGCAATTTAAAATTATATATAAAGTGGTAAATATCTCAAACTAAAACTAAGGGAGCGTTTGTAGCAAATAATCTATCAAGATTACCGGTAATTTAAAAACGTCCGTTGCTGCCAAATCACTTGTGATGAGCGTCGGGTGAGCTGAGATCTTCACGGGCCTTCGAAAATGCAGAGAGGTTACCGTCTTCCTTTGAGAGCCTGCAAAAAGTCCCAGACTGGTGGTTCCGGTGGGGATCCTTCGACGCTCAAGTCAGTGGGTTGTAGAACATGAATGTTGTATATGAGTAGAGCTTGAAAGAGAGAGAGATCCCCTCGCGTTGAGCTAGGGTCCTCTTCTTATACCTGTCCGGAGGGTCACGCTTACCTCATTCCGTTGGAACCGTTGAATCTGCTTTGTTAGGATGAGCTCCGTGAACGGCGGGCAGGTGAGTCGTTGCTGAATGGATGCCGTGTATATCGGCAACTGCAGGGTGTGTTGGTGATTACCCGTGATCTCGGTAAAACGGATGAGGAAGATATGCGGCGGTTAGTGTGCCAGATCCCTAGGTACGGTATTCGAGACCAGTTCCATTATACTGGAGGAAATCGTGCAACGTTGAGGCCAAAGCTAGAGGCCGGAGCTAGAGTCCGAGGCCGGAGCTAGAGGCTGGAGCTAAAGGCCAGGGCCAGAGACCGAAGCTATAGTCCAGGGCCAAGCTAGAGGCCGGAGCTAGAGGCCGGGGCTAAAGTCCGAGGTCGAAGCTAGAGACCGGAGCTAGAGTCCAGGGCCAGAGGCTGGAGCCAGAGGCCGGAGCTAGAGTCCGGGGCCGAAGCTAGAGGCCGGAGATAGAGGTCGAAGTTAGAGTCCGGGGCCAGAGGCCGGAGCTAGAGTCCGGGTCTGAAGCTAGAGGCCGGAGCTAAAGGCCGGAGCTAGAGTCCGAGGCCGAAGCCAGAGGCCGAAGCGAGGATGCCGTCGCCAGAAACGAGCTATTAACTCATCCAGCTTCGAGAATTGCGCAAGGTGTTATGTTGCCGCTTAGAGAGGGTGATCAGCCACATCAGATGCCCCCCACCCCTGAGATGGGCGGGCGTATAGTTGCCAGCGAAAGGGGTGCTAATATCCACTAGGTGGCTGATCTGCGTGCCCATCATTTTGTCCGTTCAAGCTGTTGGGATTAGGTAAGATTTTCCTCGAGCGAGGGGTTATAAAAAGGTAGGCGTCATCATTACTGTGAGGTCACCGCTATCTCCTTATTGGCGGTGTTTTTCGTGTTTCTCGCGCTGAGTGGTTGCCAAAGCGGTTTCCAATTGAAAGCGAACATATGGCCAAACCGGACATCAGAGGGATGATTTGAAACGGGGTATAAAAAGGGGAAATCGTCCCTATCCTACCTTTTCTTGCATTATAATCTATCACCTTGAGTCTGCAAGAGCCCGTTCATCTCCTATTTCCGTTTATCTCCCAAGCTTTCTTCTTCAATCTCGGTTCAAGTTCTTCAGGTTAGTCATGGCTTCTTCACCTTCCTGTTCTTCTTTCGATCTTTGGGATTATTCCCCTGTCCCTTCACAGCCTTCCCCTTCTCCGGAGCTTAGCTAGTCCTCTTCATCCTCCGACCATGCTCCATTGGAACGGGGGCGAGCGACCAGACGACCCACAGCTGGGATTCGTCTGGCCGCCAGACGGGCTCCACCCCGGCGCCGTCCGGCCGTCGCCGGTCCGTCTACCGCTGCCCAGGAGTCCCCTGAATGGGCTGCCTCTACCATGTCGGCCCAAGACATCTTGAACCTTAGTACCAAATATAATTTCCCTTCTAACATTCATCTGTCCTATCCTACTCCTGATGACAGGGTAACTTCTTCTTGTCCCGGGAGGGTTGCATTGTATGGAGCTTTCTTTAAGGCGGGGCTTCGATTACCCATCCATCCTTTCATCCTTAACCTCTTAGATAGATACTCCTTGGCACCCGCACAGTTAGTCCCAAATTCTATCCGAACCATTGTTCGCTTCACAGCACTTTGTCACCTTTATGGTATATAAGCTAGCATCTCTTTGTTCCGTAGCTTCTACACTCTTCACAAGCAAGCGGGGTGGTGGTCCTTTGCTCCTAGACCCACTAGGATTCTTAGACTATATCTTCCTACCTCCATCAAAGGTTGGAAAGATAGGTTCTTTTTTGCTGACGTTGAGGGGGTGAGTGGGATCTGGGGAACACCCAACACCAACGCAAACAGAGACTCTTCTGTACTCCGAGGGATCGAATGGCATTCGGGCAGCTTCTGACTGTTAATATCCCTCGGTGCAACCAGCTCCTAACCGAAGAGAACCTTTATCTTGTCGGCCTTATTCCATCCAGCGGTGAGTGGTCAATTGCTCACCTTGTTTTTTCTGTCCTCCTCTCTTCCCTTTTCTTCTCTCTTCCTTTTTCTTCTCTTCTTTTTTTTTAAAAAAAACTCATCTTTCCTTTTCCTTGGTATAGAAATAGCTCCATCACTTCGCGAGATAAGACAGGCTGCCACAAGGAAAAGGAAAGTTAAGGCAGATGGGGCCCCTGCCACAATGAGGGTCGTCACCAAGACTGCCAGGAGGGCCGAGGCCGAAGAGGCCTTTGAAAGGGGCGAGACTGAGGGAAAGGCAAAGGTAATAGAGGCCTCCAATGGAGCGAGGTGGAAAGGGCTGAAGCCGGTAGAGCCCTAGGAAGCGAGGCGGCAAGGGCCGAGGCTAGAGAGATATCAGGGAAGAACGAGGTGGGGGAAAGAGATCTCCCTCATTTGCCTTTACCAGTGTCGCATCCGTCTCCTATTGATATAATTGATATGCCTTCGGAGAAGGGGACTAAAGAGCCATCTCCACGGCACATGGTCACCAAAGCGGAACCGGCTAACTCAGCTATAAGGCCGACTCCGGGGGCCGCCGTATCTCCTGAAGGGGCAGCGGTTGAGGCGTCTCCACCAGTAAAGGCACCAGAGGAGGCAGTGTCGGGAGCTGAGTCCTCATCTGTAGTTATGAGGCTGACGGAGGGGGATGGCTTCGATTTTTCATTTCAATCCATTCTGATGCGCCATAGCCGTTGGGCCAAGCAGACATTGGCTCAAGCTTTGGTGCTCGAGCTGCATGGATTCCTTCGACACCAAAGGAGATCGACTTTCTTTCGAGAGGCGTCCGTGGCGTATCTTTGGGTAAGTATTGTCCCATTGTCAAAGCTTTTGTGACTGTTTCTTTATCTAATTTGAGCAATTTGATCAGGCATTGAATTCCATGACCGCTATGAGGGGCCTTTGGTCCCAGGCCGAGGCTGCTCTTGATCAATCTATGGAGGAAATTCGAGAGATTCGAGCTAGAGCGGAGAGGGCCAAGGCAGTCCTGGAGGAGGCCCGGTGGAGACGGCCCGGGCGCAAAAAGCCGAAGCTGAAACCGAGGCCGCCCGACTTTGTATCCTAGCACGGGCTGAGAAGGCAGAGGAGGCGCTTGAAGTGGCTCAGCGTCAGGCGGCCAATGAGCTTGACAATGCTCAGGTGGTAGAGGAAAAGCAAAGGGTGGCTGAAGAGAGTCAGAAAGCAGCTGAAGCAGAAGTTTACCTGTTACAACACTGGCTGCACTCTGCCACCATTGATATCAAAGTGGCCGAGGAAAGGGCCGAGAATGCCAAGAAATCGCCCGCCAACGAGATGCCGAGGAGCACATCTGAAGGCAGTGGTGACCGAGGCCGAAAGGAAGGTTGATGAGGCTGAGAGGAAGGCCACTAAGGCTAAAGAGAAGGCCGCCGAGGCCGAGAAGAAAGCCCTCGAGGCCATAGAGGACTTTAGGAAGTCCAAAGCCTTCAGTAGGGAGCTGGCCGAGACAACTGCATTTGCCTACGATGGCGGCTTTCAAGACTGCAAGGAGAAAATACGCAAACTCTACGGCCTCGAAGGAATTGAACAGCTGGAGCCAAACGAAGTTCCCGAAGATGATGACTTAGCTCTGGCTCAACCTTAGTTTCTTTTGTATTAAGTCCGATTTAATCGGCAGTTTTGTAACTTTCATTAGCAATGAAAATTTCTTGCTCAATTCTCGTCTTGATTTGTATCGTGAGCAACTATCGATGAGTGGATATGAATAAGCCGTAGTGGCCGCTATCAAGGCCATAGGCAGTCATAGCTAATAACCACACTCGTGTGACCTAGGGGTCTTGAGAAATGACCTCGCGCTGCAGGTTATCGACGCCGGAGGGTAGCACCGGTGCAAAGTCGATTAAGGAGCTATCATCAAGAGGTCGGGTGGTGCCAAGGCATAGGTAGGCCAACACAGACGAGGGGCGAGGGCCTTTGAAAGGGTTAAACTTCCAATATCGACGCGGAGTCGAGCTAAGATGTCGACGCAGAATCATGTTAAGGTACCGATGCGGAGTCGAGCTAAGGTGCCAATGCGGAGTCGAGCTAAGGCACCGACGCGGAGTCGAGCTAAGGTGCCGATGCGGAGTCAAGCTAAGGTGCCGACGTCGAGCTAAGGTGCAGACGCGGAGTCGCGTTAAGGTACCGACGCGGAGTCGAGCTAAGGTGCCGACGCGGAGTCGAGCTTGGAGGCTTAGAGCGCCGAGGGGAGACTCGGGCTTGGAGTGTCGATGCGGAGCTAGGCTTGAGTGCCGAGGGGAGACTCGGGTTTAGAGTGCCAATGCGGAGCCGGGCTTGAGTGCCGAGGGAAGACTCGGGCTTAGAGTGCCAATGCGGAGCCGGGCTTGGAGTGAGTAGCAGGATCACTCAAAAATATGTCAATGAAAACATTATGAATAGCACTCCGGGGGCAGGTTCAAGCTAAGGAAATTAACAAACTACTGATAATATCAACGTAGGTTGTCTGCATTCCACGTGCGGGGGAGAGCTTCCGTCTAGCTCCTCAACTTTGTATGCTCCGTGATGAAGCACCTCTGTGACTCGATAGGGTCCTTCCCATCTTGGCGTTAGCTTGTCTCCTTCCGTCGGCTTTGATATCTCGGCTCATCGAAGGACTAGGTCTCGGGACGGAACATCTTAGGTCGTACTCGGGCATTGTAGTATCTGGCCGCCCGCTGAAGAAGGCCGCCATCCGGAGTCGCGCTCAATCCCATAGCTCTTCTACTAGGTCGAGGTTGGCCCGCAGCTGATTTGGATTGTCCCCCTCGCTGTGCAACTCCGTACGGGGCTCGAGATACCTATCTCCACAGGAATGACAGCTTCGGACATGAAGACCAGGCTGAAAGGAGTCTCTCCGGTGGGGGTCCATGGCGTTGTGTG
This sequence comes from Calamus simplicifolius, assembly GCA_900491605.1. Classification (NCBI taxonomy): domain Eukaryota; kingdom Viridiplantae; phylum Streptophyta; class Magnoliopsida; order Arecales; family Arecaceae; genus Calamus; species Calamus simplicifolius. The sequence continues at coordinate 18,725 of UESW01001586.1, read as the reverse complement.
GTAGGCCCACAACACATTGGGAAATTCTTCCACCCATCGTCCTTTGCAGTCATCTAACCGGGCCCTAAGTCCTTGGAGGATGATGCGGTTGGTCACCTCGGCCGCACCGTTAGTCTAGGGATGCCCCACAAAGGTGAACCGCTGATGAATGCCTAGCTCGGTCAATACTCCCAGAAGGCCGTGTTATCAAACTGCCGGCCGTTGTCAGTGACGAGAGTATGCGGAAGCCCGAACCGGCATATTATAGACTTCCAAAAGAAGGATCTCATCTTGCCCTCGGTAATCTTGGCGAGTGCCTCGGCCTCGATCCACTTGGTGAAATGGTCGATGGCTACCAGTAGGAATTTGTGCTGACCGGAAGCTGGAGGGAATGGTCCCATGATGTCCATACCCCACTGGACGAAGGGCCAAGGTGCAGCCAGGGGGGTCAGCTGAGAGGTCGGTTGGCATTGGATGTTGGCATGGCGTTGGCAACTATCACACTTCTTGACAAGCTCGGACGCATCCTCCCTCATTGTTAGCCAGTAGTATCCTTGTCGCAAGGCTTTGTATGCAAGAGCTCTGCCCTCCAGATGACTTCCACATATGCCTTCATGTATTTCTCACAGGATCTAGTCCGCTTCCGTGGGGCCGATGCATTTGAGGACCGGTACAGAATGATCTTTGGTAGAGCTTTCCGTCCATCATCAAAAACTTCAGAGCCCACCTTTAAGCAGCCTAGCCTCCATCGAGTCCTCGGGAAGGGTGTCGTCAGTTAGGTACTGGATACAAGCGTCCATCCATGAAGGCTCTTGCTCGACCAGAAGGATCTCCTCAGCGGCTTCGATGCTTGGGGCTTCCAGATGCTCCACGTAGGTTCTTCCCAATATCTCGTCGACTGAGGTAGCAAGTCGGGACAGGGCATCAGCTCTGGCATTCTCCCCCGAGGAATATAACTGACGCTGAAGTAGGCTAAGGGAGAGGCTTGTGACTATACCATACTCAAGTAACGGGACATAGTAGGATCCCGCGCCTCGTATTCTCCAGTGATTTGGCAGTAACTAGCTAGGAGTCAGTGAACGCTCTAAGGCGCTTCACCCTGAGCTCTCGGGCCAATCTTATCCCCGACAGTAGGGCGTCATACTCCGCCTAGTTTTTGGTGGCTGGAAAGAGAAAGCGAGAGCGCACTCGGATGAGGCCCGCTCTACTCCCTTGAGAATTTGACACTCGTCCACATGGAGGATCCACTCATCCTCCCCAGCTCCAGGAGTCGAGGGGTTTGCATGGGAGTCTTCTGGTTGTTCCTCGCTCCAGGTGCATTCGACCAAGAAATCTACCAGGACCTAAGATTTCATAGCCAACCAGGGACGGAAAGATAGGTCGAATTCTCCCAGCTTAAGCGCCCACTTCGCCAGTCGGCCCAAAGTGTCTGGACGAGTGAGAATCGCCTTAAGTGGTTGGTCCGTGACTACCACGATCGGATGAGCTTGAAAATAGGGCCATAGGCACTGGGAAGATACGATCAATGCGAAGATAATCTTCTCAACCCTGAATACCTGGTCTTCGCATTGTGAAGCACCTTACTGGTGTAGTACACCGGCTTTTGTGTTCCGTTAGTGTCCATGCAAACCAGTACGGAACTGACAGCTTCGGGAGAAGCCGCGAGGTACAGAAGAAGTTCTTCTCCACCCTTTGGCTTGGATAGCATTGGCGGGGTGGATAGAAATTCTTTCAGTGCCTCGAAGGCCTTCTTGCATTCCCTCATCCATTCGAATCCGTTGACTTTGCGGAGTGCCTTGAAGAAAGGCAAGCACCTCTCAGCGGACCTGGACAGAAAGTGGCTCAAGGCTGCCACCCTTCCGTCAAACGTTGCACTTCCTTCTTATTGGCAGGAGGTCTCATGTCCAGGATGGCTCGGACTTTATCAGGGTTCGCCTCGATCCCTCGTTGGGTCACCATGAAACCAAAAATTTCGGTCGTCACCCCAAAAGCACATTTGCGTGGGTTCAGCCTCATCTGGCATCGGCGGAGGTTACCGAAGGTCTCCGTTAGGTCGGCGATATGGCTGGTGGCGCGGACACTTTTTGTCAACATGTGTCCATGTATACCTCCATGTTGCGCCCGATCTGGCCCTCAAAGACTTTGTTCATTAGCCTTTGGTAAGTGGCCCCCGCATTCTTCAGTCCGAACGGCATCACCTTGTAGCAGCATAGCCCCTTCTCGGTTATGAAAGAGGTAGCTTCTTCGTCCGCCGGGTTCATCCTGATTTGGTTGTACCTGGAGAAAGCATCCATGAAACTAAGGGTCTCATGGCCGGACGTAGCGTCCACCAGTTGGTCGATCCGAGGCAATGGGAAGTTGTCCTTGGGGCATGCTTTATTGAGGTCGGTGAAGT
>UESW01001586.1:0-16254 GCA_900491605.1 Calamus simplicifolius | reverse complement strand
CTTTCGGAAATAGTGCTCCGATCTGGATGGTCCTCGTTGGGTCCTCCCCAAGGGGAAGGCTAGGAGGTGCTCACTGGCTCCCCTCTCCTCTCCAAGTCTCGGGGGTTGAGTGATTCAGGCGCTGCTGCCGACACCATCTTCTGCGGGCTGGGGGCTAAGTGGTAGCAGAGCGGTGGTGGGCTCTGTTCTCCCTTCATTTCTCCGACCCCTTCATCGGTGGGGAATCTCACCAGCAATCTCTTGGTGGAGATGACAGCATCCAGCAGGTTCAAGCCGGGTCTCCCCAAATTGCATTGTAAGCCAGTGGGACCCGAACCACCAGAAGTTCATGAGAACTGTGCTCTGACGCGGTGAGGTCCCGACGGGTAACGGGGAAGGTGACCTCACCTCCACCCTGATGGAGTCTCCAGTGAAACCCATCAAGGGAGTAGTGACAGGTAGAGAACTTGTATGCAAATTCATTCTAACAAAAGTGTCATAACTCAAGACATCACTGAACTTCCACTATCAACTAGAATCCGCTTTACAGGGTGTTTAGCGATCGTCATGGAGACAACGACGCTATCATCATTCTTATTCACTACTCCTTCTAGATCCCTTTTGGAAAAAGGGATTATAGAGTCTTCTTCCTCCTCTCGCTATCTTTTGCACTGCTGCCTATCCCCCAGGAGATCATGGCCACGGTCTTTTCCATCGGGCATTGTCTATGCTAATCTGTGGCGCGGGAAGTGCCGATGGACCCGCGGCAGTAGGGTTCTCCCTTTGGATGAACTTGCTTAGATGACCTTGCTGAACAAGTTCCTCGATAGCTTTCTTCAAGAGGCGACAGTCTTCAGTGTCGTGGCCATAGTCTCTGTGATATCGGCAGTAGAGCTTCTTGCTGCGGGGGATCCCAGACTTCATGGGGGGCGGACATCGGAAGTAGGGCTCCTTCTCAATTTCCAACAAGATGTGAGATATTGGAGCAAGGAGAGGAGTGAACTGCTCCTTGGGAACAAGCATCTAAGGCCAGTTGTCTGAGCGACGAGGAGGCTCAGACTTCCTAGCTCGTCCTCCAGTAGGCTCCGTGGGCATCGGTTTCTTGCTAGAACCTTTGTCGGCCTCCCTCCTGGAAGAGTCCGCTTTGTCGTTCTCCCTCCTAGAAGAGTCTGCTTCGTCGGCGCGAATAGACTTCTGTGCCCGGCTTAGTAGCTCGGCATAGGAGCCGGGAGGCTTCTTATCCAGGGAATATGCAATAGGAAGGACGAAGCCCTCGCTTCAGGGCTAGGGTGGCTACAGAATCCTCCAAGTTAAAACTTCGAGCGCGGCCTCCTTGAACCGAGCGACGAAGTCCTTCAGGGTTTCGCCGCTCCTTTGTTGGACAGCGAATAAGCTATCAGCCACTCGAGGGATCTTTCGATATGCATCAAAATGGGCCAGGAAAGATCGCTCGAGTTGTCTAAAGGAATTAATGCTGCGGTGGCAAACATGAGTACCATGCACGCGCCGTCTTCCGCAGTGTGGCCGGAAAGGCACACAGGAGAGAGTCTGTTGCTCCTTGGACTTGCATGAGAACCTTGTAGCTCTCCAAGTGGTCCAGAGGATCCATCGTGTTGTCGTACGGGTCCAACTGGGAAAGACAGAACCGAGGTGGGACCGGCTCCTCCATGATGCGGCGAGAAAGTGGGGGACGATGGTCATAGTATGTCCCGTGAGGGCTGGCGATCCAGCGACTAAGCTCCTCCAATCGCTGGTGATATTCATCAAGCCACCGTTCGGTCCAACGGACGGCCTTCCTGTCGGTGTATTCTTTAGAGGAGTATGAAGATGAGGACGGGGAAGACCGCTGGTGCAGGGAGTGCACATGTCTTGGTTCCTTCTCACCATGCCGCTGGTGGGAGCGATCAGAATGGTGGAAGAGAGATTGCCTCCGCTTTGAGGTCTCCCAACGGGGCGGTTCAAGGAGCGAGTGGTGGGAGGCCTCAGGAGGAGTCCTGCCCTGATGAGGCTGACTGGCTCCATGACCCTCCTTATGAGGCAGAGGAGGTTGAGGTGGCAAAGGCATGGCGGCGAAGCAGTGTTCCTATAGTCCTCGCACCACCATCATCAGATCTTGTACCTGACTAGTCAGGACGTCAAGCCGATCGGACTGGCCAGCCTGTGGTGGTGCAAGAGGCGGAACATGGGTGTTGGCCTCTGATTGTTCAGCCTGCGGAAGGCGTTCCGCGGCATGGCTGGTGGAAGCTTCCTGAGCTCGTGTCATCACCATCCTCTTCCTTGCAGAAGTCGAGGGGTTGCAGATGCGTGAAGGTAAACGTCTGTCTGCCGACCCCTCCTACCTGGCATGCCAATCTGTTGCTGTCAAATCACTTTCGGTGAATGCCAGTGGGCGTGGATCTCCATAGGTCATCGGAAGCATCGGGGGAGCACCTTCTTCCTTCGGTAACCTACAAGAAGTCTCAGGCCGGTAGTTCTGGCGGAGACCCTCCGATGCTTAAGTCAGTGGCTGGTAGAACATGAGTGTTTTTATGAGAGAGTAGAGATTCAGTCCCCTCCTTGTTGCGAGTTAGGGGTCCTTATGTACCTGTTCGGGGTCCCTTTTTACCTTTTGTTGAGTAGCTATCGAATCCCATTCTGTTAGGATTGGCCTTGGCTGACAGGGGCGTAGTTGTTAAGCATGCTCCGTAGATACTGATGACTGCATAATATATGGGTAACCGCCCATGATTTCGGTGAAACATATGAGCGAGATATGCGGCAATTGGTGCCTCAAATCCCCGGGTCCGATATCCAAGATTGGCTCCACTATATTAGGGAAACATGCACTATAGAGCAGAGAAGGCAAGGCTAAAGCTAGAGGCCGGGGCCGAAGCCAGAGACCGAGGCGAGGGTGAGGCCGAAGCTAGAGGCCGAGGCCGAAGCCAGGGGCCGAGGCGAGGATGCCGATGCCAGAAACGAGCTATCAACTCATCCGGCTCCGAAAATTGCGTAAGGTATTATGCTGCTGTCCAGAAGGTGTGATCAGCCACATCAACTTGTGTCTTCATGTTTATTTATGAAGAATTATGCATACTGAAACAGGAAATGATTCTCTCATGCCCTATTAGGATAGGGGCCCCATCTTGTGTGCATTATATGTTGTATCGCACGAAGCTTGTAAACTAAAAAGAAATCTCAATAAATAATTTCAAGGTTTGTTTGAATTAGCTGTTAGTCCTAGCTATTTACCAATGATGGCATAATAGCTAATTCAAATAGGTTTTTGGATTTGTTGAGATATCGATGCTCTAATTATGTCTATCTTTATGAGAGGCATCCATGGTAGATGATGAGCATCCTATTGGCTAAGAATAGTCTATTATAGATTTCCTGCTCTACATTCTAAACTCAAGGTATCATTATTTGTACGTAATGTTGCATAGGATCTCAAAATTTTTTATGGATAATTCGAAGTTACCATGTGGCCGCACGCAAGGATATTTCTCATTGCTGCTCGACTAATAAGGCCTCTCTCTCTCTCTCTCTCCCGCTCTATCTGTGATAGTTCAAAAAATTTTCTAATTCTTGTATATAGGGAGGCTTTGAATTTTGGCCAATCTAATAATTGTTATTTATAAGATTAAAATATACTTTAATCCTCAAATATTCACTTAAAATTCATTTTGATTATCAAATTTTTAGTTTTCATAATTTAATTTCTCATATTTAAGAATGTTATACTTCTAACATTTTATTATATAATAAATTAAAATTAACAAAATAGTTAATGCGATGCAAATATATAAACTAGTTGACAAGATGATATATTAGCTGTTTTGCTAATTTTAACTTAAAATATAATATATTTTTAAAATAAAGAACTAAATTATAATAACTAAAAGTTTAAATATTAAAATAAATTTTGAGATAAAAATTTGAGGCCAAAAGTAGACTTTTGCCTGCTCATAAGTTTCAAGTTGATGGGGCAAACTGTTTTAATTTTTAAGTTTTTTTTTTATTTTTTTCAAAACATTGACGATATTTTTCTAAGTGTCCCTTATCTACTGAACATTTTACCATCATGGTACTAAACACTGCTTTATTTCAAGAAGGATAAACGGTGGGAGTCCAAATCCTACAGCGAAGACCACACACCTAACCTTTGCCAAATCTGTCTCGCTCTGGGGCATGAAAAGATAGCATGATCCACAGTTTCCTCTCAAGGCTACACACTGGGCAGATAGGCATGATACGCATCCCTCTCCTAGAGAGCAAAGAACAGGTAGGAAGCGCATTCCAAGCCAGCTTCCATATAAAAAGGCAAACCCTTGGATGAATGGGAAGATGCCAAATCCAAGCCGAATCCATAATTTGCAGGGGCGAAGGCCTATAGATATGCAGGAGATCCCCGATAGGAGCCCGGGAAGAACAAGATCTCCGCCAAACCCTTATATCAGTGGTATGACTCGGAATGAGAGGAATAGAAGTAATACGGTGATAAAGCTCTCCACCGAAGAAAGTAGAAACCAAAGAATGGTCCCAGACAGTGTGGTCAAGGGAGAGGAGATCACGAACTCTCATACCATTAGGGATATCAGTAGTGACAAAGGTTGGCCACCGAGAAAGAGGCTGGTCCGCAATCCAAGGTCCTGAAGAACATCGACTGAAGAACCATCACCAATCATCCAAGAGGTACGGTCCATAACAACCGAAGCATGTCGACAAACCTCTTTCCAGAAGAAAGAGTGCCCACGAGAAGAAGGAGAAGAGATAGAATGATTCCAATCTCCGTATTTGCCATGCATAAAGGCGCTCCACAAACAACGCGGATCAAGCAAGAATCGCGAGGCATGCCTAGCAATAAGAGCCTCCCTCCTAGCAACAAGAGATTGGATACCAAGCCCCCCTGAGCAATCGGCAAGCAAATGATATCCCAGGCAAGAAGATGGATGCCATGACCGTCCTGGCTCGAGGCCCAGAGAAAATCCCTAAAATGACGCTCAATCTTCCGAAGGCACGTCACCGGGATGGCCGCGTTAGATAACAAATAGAGCGGAAGAGAAGAGAGAACTGAGCGCAGAAGAGTGATCCGAGCCATCATAGATAACCCAGAGACCTGCCAACCATCTAAGCGATCGCAGACCCTCCTCTCAAGAACACTGAAGTCAGAACGACGAGGCCTTCTGCCAGTGATTGGGATCCCCAAGTAGGATAGCCGATCAGCCTGAGAAGTAATACCCATGATATGCAAGATAGAATTCCTAACAAATCTGTCATCTTGGGGCTAAAACATATCAAAGATTTGCTTAAATTGACTTTCTGACCAGAAGCCCGACAATAGGTCTGCACAATGGCCGCAAATATGGATGCATTACGAGTAGTGCCTTACCCATAAGAATGCAGTCATCAGCGAATAGAAGATGGGAGAGAGTCGGCCCAGTAGGACTCGCAGAGTATGGGGCAAAAGACAACTCCCTCTGAGCATGAATAAGAGCTCTGGACAAAGCATCAGCAGAAAGGATGAAGAGAAAAGGGGACAGAGGGCAGCCCTGCCGCAATCCAACCTCAGAGTGAAAATAATCCGTCTGACCCCCGTTGATAATGAGAGAGAAGGATGGTCGAAGAATGCATGCCATAATCCAGTCAACGAAGCAATCATCAAACCCAAACTCGACTAGCGTATGTCTCAGGAAGTCCCAGCTCATTCTATCATAAGCTCTCTCCATATCCAGCTTAACAGCCATGAGGCTATGACGTCGAGGAGCACGCTGAAGGTCATGCATGAGTTCCTGAGCTAGGAGGGCATTATCAGTAATGCTACGACCCCTGATAAAAGCGCCCTGCTCAAGGGAGATGAGGCGAGGGATCACCGGAGACAAGCGAGAGACCAAAATGCGAGCACACACCTTGTACAAGGTGGAACAAAGACTGATAGGCCGGTAATGCTGAGGAGAGGAGGCCCGACGTTGGCTTATGTTGCTCTCCAGATCTGGTTATCCCGTAACCATTTTGTATTCTCGGACGTGCTCACTCCTTCTCATCGGATTATCAGGACTGCTGTCTCCTTATATACTGAGTATACTCTTCATTAGAGGACTATTGGTGGCGATAGCCCTGGCCTCTGGGACTCCCATGCTGCTTCTGCAGCGCACCGGCACACGGTCTTTATCTCTTGGGAGCCCCCTCCTCCAGGGTTTGTCAAAATCAATTTTGATGGGAGTGTTCGTAGCAGATGTGCGGGTTCTTTGTGATTCGGGGGCCGGAGGGGTCGTTGCTAGCGGCCGACGGCTTTGGTACGCTAGATTCTTCTGTTCCTCTTGCTGAGCTATATGCGGCTTGGGCCGGTATTTCTCACGCCCTTCGGAGCCTCGGTACTACGAATCTTATTATAGAGGGAGACTCAGCTACAGTTATTAGCTGGATCCGTCAGGAGCCCAACGTCCACCTGCCGACCATTCCTGTGATCAGCGACATCCATTATCTCCTTCAGGGAGCTACCAGCGTCCAGATTCGTCATATATACAGGGAGGCCAACTCGGCGGCTGATTGGATTGCCTCCAGAGTGGCCTATCATTCAGGGTTCTGGAGTTGGATGCTTGGCGACCCTTGTCCTCTCATACTGTCTCATATTTTGTATTCGGATATCTCGGGTTTGACTCACCCTAGATTGGTGTGATCACCCGTTTGCAAAAAAAAAAAAAAAAAAAAAACTGCTTTATTTTACTACAAGCTGCGCATAGAATCAAAAGAAACCATTATACCGAGAATGTAGTGTTTTATGCAATGGGACCCAGTGCATCAATTATTTGTGACATTCCCCATGACATGACCATCACCCATGTGAACGAACATGACCATGATGAGGTTTAAGTGGGCCTTTGACGGGGCCTCCTTAAATTCTTAATGCAAATAATTGTACAATTCGCTTTCTCAGACAGCCCGTTTTCAATATTGGGCCCATTAATGGTCACAATGAAGAGATATTGGGCCCATTAACGATACCATCAAAGGAAAAGTCTATTTACACTGCACATGTGCTGGAGAGCGCCCAGGTTGACTGTACACATGTACCACTGCATGTATGATGCAAAAAAAAAAAAAATAAATATATTTTTATACTTATAATCATATGTGCATGGTTAATCATCATGCGCAATGCACGCATCATGTATCGCATATGGTGCACAAAAAGCTTTCCTACCATCAAAAAGATATTGGGCCCATTAAGGATGCCCAGCCCCAATTTAGCCTGCCTTTTGTTGAACCTTCTATCCTTCTTAGGAGCTGAAGAATTATGATGTATTTGATTTTTGACAATAGTTTTAGGGATGACAATTTTATTCGTTTGGTCATTTACCGGTTGATACCATTTTTAACAGATTAGAGAATCTCCCCGGTTGGTACCATTTTTAACAGATCAGAGAATCTTCGATCTAAACGGCTTAACGGGTAATGAAAATTTTTTGTTAACGGCTAAATGGGTAAACGGCCCAGGAATGGTATTCTCCGCCCCATCCCCATTTATCCATCCCCATCCTCATTAACTTTAATATAATATATTTAAATTTTAAATATATATTAATATATTAAAAATTAAAAATTAAAAATAGTAAAAAATATATAATCCTAACCTCTTCCTTATCTCTTGCTCTTTCTTCTTCCACGCAACTATTGATCTGAAGTTCTAAACCAAACGAGAACCTAGCTCTATTAGTTCCATTATCTATCTTGGCCAATCGCTGACCCATCGATGCCCTCCAACACCTTTTTCCTTTTTCTGGTATACTCATCTCTTAATAAAGATATCTCTTTATTTATTTTTTTAAATTTAAATGTATTTTTTTTGTACGATTGTTAGTTGTTTTCTTTCTTACTTTTCGTTTTCTTCTTCCTTATCCCAAAGTCGAAGAATCTCTTATATATATCAATATCATCATCTCGATTAGTCTTCATCTTATCTAAACGGATAAACGGATACCTAGTGGGTATCCATTTACTCGGTCAGGTATCCCCGTCCTCGCCCCGTTAATTATAACGACTTAACAGGACGGGGAACGAAAATTTTTTTCTAACGGAACGGGGATCGATATAGACCGCCTTGGGCCCATCCCCGGGCCGTGCCATCCCTAAATAGTTTGATTTGTTTACTTTATTTTATTTTATAAAAATAAAAAAATACTTGTGAAAACATATTTGATGAATAAAAAAAACAATTTTCTTAAAAATATAACTTCAAAATAAAAAATAAAATAGTTTAAAGAAGTTTCCACTATTTTCCATCAAAAGAAAGAAGAAAGTAAAAAAAATAAAGGACCTATTTTGTACCACTTTTATTTTTTTATTTTAAAATTAGAACTTAAAATTTATTGTAAAAGAATATGTTTGGTTACACTATTTACTTTTTATTTTTAAAAATATATTTTTGAAATCTAAGTCAACATTTTAGAAAATTAATAACATATATTATTAATATACAATAATAAATATTATCATATTATAGTTATATAATTTATAATAATTATGTTATTATTTGTTATAATATAATAATATTAACAAGTTATATATTGTAATATTGTTAATAGTATTATATTACTTATATACTTTAATATCATTATATTATAATATTGGTATTTATATTTATTTATATACAATAAATATTTAATTAATATGTATAATCTATTATTATCTAATAATGATAATATATTGTAATATTATTATATTATTGTAATATATGATAATATAAAATATTATCATATTGTTAATAAAATAATTTATATTTTCACTTACTAAATGTATTTTCAAGAAGTTAGAAAATAAAAAATGAAAACTATTTTTAGAAAATAAAATGGAAACTAAAAATAAAAAATATTCTCAAAATCCAAATGCAGCCTTAATTTTAATTTCAAAACCATTAAGAATGCATTTTTTTCTTAATAACAAGCATTCATTAAAATTGTGAATATTATAACAAGAATAATGGGCAATAACGAAAGAATAATTGTGTTTTCTTTTCCCTACAAGTTTTCAAAATTTTAATATTAAAATAATCAATAAAATAGCAATCACTATTATGGTACTATAATAAAAAAGAATGCTAATATTGGAAAATAATTATGTTCAATTTTCATTCTTTCTTTAATTAGACAAGATAATGTATTTTGTTAAACTATACTATCACTTTTGGTGGAGATCTTGAGAGAAAAAATTGAAATTTTAAAATATATTTTGTTATTTAAAAATATAAGTGAAAATTATGGTTACTAATTATATTATACCAATCATTAAATGGAAAGTAATAGAATATAATGACTATTATATTTATCCATGTTATTTATCTCAATAAAATAATGGAAGGTGGTTGAATTAGCTATGATGGTCGTTGATGATGCCTGATCATCTTGAGCTGACGTCCTTGAGCGTTAGTAAACGGGCCATAAATTTGGTGAAGAAGCTTCACCTCGGCTTCGAGATCTGTAAGAAGTCCTGGGGACCGGATATTCCAATGGGGACCATCCACGCTCAAGTTAGTGATCAGAATCACAGCCGTAAGCTTAAGAAGCTCAAATGAGAGTTAGGAAGAAGATGAGAAAATTCTTTAAGTGTTTTCTTGAGTGTTCATACCTTGGTCAGGGTCCCTCTTACCCGTTTTATTGATACTTTGAGTCTGTGTGGCTTGCTTGATAAGATTGACATCTCATGATGACCCATGACTTTTATGAATGGAATGTCAGAACTAGTGGGATTGGATTCATCTCATCTGAACTGGGTGATTGGTACTTCATAGCAGATGATCACCTTTTGAAGCTTATCTGGCCAGAGTCATTAAAACTTTATGATGGATGATGACTTTTCGGGCTCATCTGATCCAGGCCATTAAAGCGTCATAATGGATTATGACCTCTTAGACTTGTGCCAGAATCGATAGAGTTTGTCTTATATGAATCAACGATGGCTGGTAAGCCTGCCTGGTCAGAAGTGAAGGCTTGCTTGAGAAGTTAAAGCAGACCTTAAAGATAAAATAAAATAAAATGATATGATATGAGGTCGCCTAGGGGCTGCTTGCGAACTGGGGCTGCTTCAGGGCCGCTTAGGAGCTGGGGCCACCTAGGAGCTGGGGCCGCTTATGAGCTGGGACTGTCTAGGAGCCGCTTGCGAACTGGGGCTGCTTTAGGACTGCTTAGGAGCTGGGGCCGCCTAGGAGTCAGGGCAGCTTCAGGGCCACTTAGGAACTGAGGCCGCCTAGGATCCGGGGCCGCTTTAGGGCTGCTTCGAAGCTGGGGCCATCTAAGAGCTAGGGCCACTTCAGGGCCGCTTAGGAGCTGGGGCCGCCTAGGAGCCGGGGCCACTTTCGGGCCACTTAGTGACTAGGGCTGTTGATATTCTAATGAATTTCGTCATTGAATAATTTTGGCCGTTAACTTATACGTGGCTTTTACCAGCCATATCATATGCCTCCCCTGCTCCTAAGTCATGGCATTCACATGCGCAAGATTTGCCAAGAGATAGGAGCGCAAAATCTTTTGCTTTTGACGGATCTCACGCGCCATAAATTAGTGAAGGCGAGTGTGTCCTCGAGGAGGTAAAGTCTCTTCGAAGTCCTCTCATCATTTAAGGAATGGCACCGGAAGTGATGTGGTCTGTGGAGAGATTGAGAAACATACTTCTCGATCAATGGAAAAAAGTGGGGTGCCATTATTGGATTGTTCTTATATGTGTCCCATCATTGGGCACGGATCGCACCTCTCAAGTGTCATCGAGGCATCGTATCTCGAATAGCGAACAATCTGAGGACAACTAGGCGAAACCTCTACTCATGAATATCTGTGTGGCACTGTAGTGGGTGGGATATTTAAAAATTATGCATAAAGACTGTCCCGCCCATCCCTTCGAGCTTCTTACGTCTCCACTATCTTTTCAATACCTTCTTCGCTTTCTGAGTTCTAAGCTCTTGCTTCTGTCCTCCTGATCCTCATGTCAGTTTCTTTCACCTTTCTTGTCCTTTCTGCTCATGGATTCTAGCTCCCATAGGAAAGGTAAAAGCTTTATGGTCGAACCCTCTAGGGAGGAGATCCTCGACGCAGGGCGTCGGCTCCTGATGGTATTTCCATCCGCGATTGTTTGGCGATCGGGCCGAAATGCCATCTAGGGCCTCTCCTCTACCATTTAGCACTTCTTCTTCATCACCTAGGGTTTCTCCTCCACCCTCTAGTTGCCCAGCATCTCCCCCGGCTATCCTTTCTGAGTTTGTAGGTCCAGTGGGGATAGCCTCCACCATGACTGCCTAAGATATTAAGAACCTAGGGCACAGTATGTGATACCCACTAGCATCTGTACCTCTGCCCCTCGTCCTAGTGACCTCCAGCCAGTCTGGTGGAATCACATTGTATGAGGAGTCTTCAAGAGCGGGCTTCATCTTTCTTTCCATCCTTTCTTTTTTAATCTTTTAGATAGATATGACATTGTCCTGACGTAGCTAACTCTGAACTCCATTCGGATTATCTGCGCCTTTTTAGTACTTTACCATTATCATGGCCTTTCTGCCTGGATTTCTTTATTCCTGACTTTGTATAAACTCCATAATCCTAACAAATCCGGATAATGGAGCTTTGCCTCCAGACCCAAGAGAGCCTTCAAGCTCGACCTGCCTTCCAAGATCAAGGGATGAAAATCCCGATTTTTCTATGTCCATTTGGATGGAGTAAAAATGGGCTAGGGCATTCCTGACACCAGCCCTAACAAAAACTCCACTATAAATGAGGAAAACCAGGAGGTGTTTAATTTGCTGCAATCATCCATTCTTCCTCCCCTCGAGAGCTACTATCGGAGGATAACCTCCATAAGGCTGGTGTAGCGTCGGTGTCGTTAGCACCGGCACCGACGTTGTCAACACCGGCGCCGGTGAGTGCCATACCCCTCTGTCACCATTTTTTCTCCTTTTTTTGACTCTAATTTTTTTTTTTTTGTGTAGCTACGAAGTTTTCTCCTGATTTTCTGATGGCGGGCCTCCAAAAAAAGAAAGAGGCCGCCGGCGACATGGTGAGGGCAGCGCCTAAGAAGCCTCACCGAGAAAAACAGGGCGGGCCATCCTAGCTCCCAATGGCTCCTTCCGCAACTCCGGAGGCAGCCCGGTGGAAGAGTCGAGAAGGAAGGATCCCCCTATCGAAGCACCAGCAACAGGGGTTCCTCCTGTTGAAACTGAGGCGGGGCACATAACTGGCACATGCGGATGCAGCTTTTTTTGTCACAATTTTTTTAAAAAAAATTAGAGTATAAATTTAGATAGGCAATCCGTCACTAATTCGTCACTAATTTAATAACGGATTACTCTTCCATCACTAATTTGTAACGAATGGGAGAATCCGTCACTAATTGTGACGGAAGAGAAATCCATCACAAATAGTGATGGAAGAATAATTCATCACTAAATTAGTGATGAATTAGTGACGAAGGATTTAGTGATGGATTGCCCCATCCGTCACTAATTTATGATGGATTAGTGATGAAAGGCAATCCGTCACTAATTTAGTATGGATTGCATCGTCACTAATTTGTGACGGAAGGAAAATCTATCAATAATTTAGTAGGATTACTCTTCCGTCACTAATTTGTGACGGAAGGAAAATCCGTCACTAATTAATAACGGATTGCTTCATCCGTCTAATTTAGTGATGGATTACCCTATCCATCACTAATTTGTGACGGATTAGTGACGAAGGCAATCCGTCACTAATTTAGTGATGGATTGCCCCATCCGTCATTAATTTGTGATGGATTAGTGACTGATTATCCCATCCGTCACTAATTTAGTGATGGTTTAGTGATGGATAGACTAATACGTCACTAATTTAATTTTCATCACTATTTTGTTACTAAACCGTCACAATTTAGTGACAAAAATGTTCATCACTAATTTTGTCACTGTTTTGACATTTTCTTGTAGTGATAACTGCCCATTAGCAATACAAATTTAGAGGCCCTCCATTTGAGTAGCGTGGCTTCTATAGGATCAGCGGGAGAGTACCGTCAGTAAGATAGTGGATGTAAGCATCCATTCACATTGATTCCTGTGCAAGCGGTAGAATCTCTTTCGCTGCATCAATACTTGGGATCTTCAGGTGCTCAATATATGTTCTTCCCAATGTGTTGTCTGCCGAGGTGCTAGCCGTGATAAGGTGTCGGCTCTAGCATTTTGTCCTTGAAAATATAACTGATAGTGAAATAAGCCAAAGAAGAGGTCAGTGACTTGACCTTATTTAGGTATTAAGAGATAATGGGGTCTTGAGCTTCATACTCCTCGGTAATTTGCCCGGAGATGAGCTGAGAGTCAGTGAAGACCCTGAGGTTCTTTATTCCAAGATCTTGCACGAGCCTGATTTTGGCTAATAAGGCCTCATACTCGGCTTGGTTATTTGTAACTTTAAAAAGAAATCAAAGAGCGTACTCCAATACGATGCCCTCCGGATTTGCAGAATAAGATTGGCTCTGCTTCTTTGAGAATTAAAGGTGCCATCGACATGAAGGATCTAGGCCTTCGTCGTGTCCTCATCAGCATCTGAATATGTCATGGGGAAGTCCTTAGGTTGCTCTTCTGTCCAGATGCATTCCATCAGAAAGTCTGCCAGTACTTGGACTTCAGGGAAAAATCAGGATTGAAATGAAAGATCAAATTCTTCTAATTGAATGGCCTATTTAGCTAGTCGATCAGAGGTGTTAGAATGAGCCAGGACAGCTCTAAGAGGCTGGTCTGTAAGCATCACGATCGGATAGGCTTGAAAGTATGGCTTGAGATGCTGAGCGAAGATGATTAGAGCAAAAATATTTTTTTTTTTTTGTTTTGGAGTACCTGATCTTTGCATCGTAAGGCACCTTGCTAGTATAATTGATAAGTTTTGTGCTCCATCGGGGGCAAGGTGTACCAAACATAGCTGACCGCTTTCGAGGAAGCAGCAAGATAGAGGAGGAGCTTTTCTCCTTCTTTTGGCTTTGATAATAACGGCGGCATGGACAGGAACTTCAGCTCCTCGAAGGCTTTCTGGCAGCTCTTCGTCCACTCAAAGCTGTCTACTTTGCGTAGAGCTTTGAAGAAGGGCAAGCATCTCTCAGCTGATCTTGACAGAAATTGGCTCAAAGCGGCCACTCTTTCGATGAGCCGCTGTACCTCCTTTTTATTGACTGATTGTCTCATGTCAAAAATGGCTTATATCTTCTTTAGATTGCTTCAATCCCCCATTGGGTCACCAGAAAGCCCAAAAAATTTTCAACGGTGATCCCGAATGCACACTTGTGAGGGTTAGGCTTCATTTGATAGCACCAAAGATTATTAAATGTCTCTTCTAAATCGGCGACATGGTTAGTGATGCAGGTGCTCTTAGTTAGCATATCATCCACATACACCTCCATGTTGCACCCAGTCTGATCTTTAAAGATCTTATTCATCAATCTCTAATAGGTGTCCCCTGCATTCTTCAACCCAAAGGACATCACCTTATAGCAGTAGATACCTTTCTAAGTGATAAAAGAGGTCTACTCGATCCATCTTTATTTGGTTGTACCTATAGAAGGCATCCATAAAGCTGAGGAGCTCATGGCTAGATGTGGAATCTACCAATTGATCGATCTGTAGCAGTGAAAAGCTATCTTGAGGTATGCTTGTTGAGATCAGTAAAATCAATGCAAATTCTTTAACTTCGCTAGTCTTCTGAACCATCACCACGTTGGCTAGTCAGTCTGGGTATTGTGCTTTCCGAACGTGGCCAATGAAAAGTAGCTTATTGATCTCTGCATCAATAGCCTTCTATCACTCAGGTGTGAAACTTCTTTTCTTTCAACGGACAGGTTGATACTTCATCAATATTAAGCTTATAAGTAGTAACCTTCGAAGGGATGCCGGGCATGTCCGATACGGACCAAGCAAAGACATCTGCGTTCACCATAAGAAGGTAAGGAGTTGATTCTTCATCTCTAAAGGAAGGAGCTCGCCAATCTGCACAGTCTTTCCAGGTCGTCCCCCAGTAGGTAAGATAATAAGTGTTCGGCTAGCTCTCCCCTTCTTTCAAACTTCCTGGGATCAAGCAGCACTGAGGTCGGTAGGGTCACCATCTTCTGAGGGCTGGGCGTTATATGATAACATAGCCATATGGGATTTTTCTCCCCATACATCTCGCCGATTCCTCCACTGATAGGAATCTCATGAGTAGGTGCTTGGTAGATATCACCGCGTCCAAGAGGTTTAAGTCAGGCCGATCGAGTATGGTGTTGTATGCCAAAGGCACTCGGGCCACTAAGAATCTCATTAGAACCGTGCTTTGACACGACGGTGATCCCACCGTGACTGGCAGGATAATTTTGCCTTCTACTTCACCGAATCTCCTGTAAAACCAACCAGAGGTGTTCATCGGTTGAAGAGAGCTAGGAGGCAGATTCATCCGAACAAAAGCATCATAAGTAAGGATATTGACAGAACTCACACTATCTACCAATATTCTTTTTACAGGATGCTTAACGATCATCATAAAGATGACAACGCTATCATCATTTAGATTGCCCCTCCCCTCACTAATTCCCTTTCAGAAAAGGGGATTATATTTCTACCCCTCATCTCCCCTCGGTCTCTTGAAGATGAAGTCATTCCCCATGAAAGCATACCCATCATCCTCTCTATCAGGGTGTTGTCAATGTTGGCCTGAAGAGGTGGAGGCCCCATCAATGCTGGGATGGTCGAAAGCCCTTTCTTCTGGACAAACCTTCCAAGATAGCCCTGCTGGATGAGCTCCTCGATAGCACGCTTTAGGTTATGACATGCTTCAGTATCATGGCCATAATCTCTATAGAAATGGCAATAATGACTTCGGTCGCGAGCGCGCTTATCCTCAATGGAAGAGGGTGTTAGAGATAAGACTCACTTTCGATCTCTATAAGGATATGAGACTTGGGGGCAAGGAGAGGTGTGAAGTTTTCTTCTCTTGGAGCAAAGTTTTGGGACCAGTTATCTAACTGGCATGGGGACTCAGGCTTCTTGGTGGGAGGTCCGCCTAGCTCTGCGTGGACCGATCTTTTGCTAGGCCCTTTTAGTGTCACTTCGTGGAATCAACTTTGTTGGCACAAATATATTTCTGTGCATGGCTTAGAAGCTTAGCATAAGAATTAGGAGGTCTCTTGTCCAATGAATAGGCGAAGTGGGAGGGACGTAGTCCTCGCTTCAGGGTCAAGTGTCACACATATCGAGGTCGTAGACCTTAAGAGCTACTGTTTTGAATCGGACCACAAAATCCTTCAAAGATTCTCCTTCCTTCTGTT
>UESW01001585.1:397578-412456 GCA_900491605.1 Calamus simplicifolius | reverse complement strand
AATTTGATTGATTGAATTATCTCAATTGGATTAAGTACAAGTGAATAAGATTCAATTTGGTTTAAGTTTATTAGAAGGACTAATCAATTTCAAATTTGATTTGAAATTAGATTTGATTTGGATTTAAATAGATTCAGGATTAGCCAAATTTGATTTGGGCTAGGACCATGATCTATA
This sequence comes from Calamus simplicifolius, assembly GCA_900491605.1. Taxonomy (NCBI): domain Eukaryota; kingdom Viridiplantae; phylum Streptophyta; class Magnoliopsida; order Arecales; family Arecaceae; genus Calamus; species Calamus simplicifolius. The sequence goes on along the minus strand of UESW01001585.1, from coordinate 412,279 downwards.
TTGGTTTAATCCAATAAATTCAAATTAGCTTAAAACCAAAAATCAAACCCCATGTGTGAAAAAGTTTTCTCGCATGATGATAACTAAAATATCATCTCATGAGAAATTAAATTCTCATGCAGAATTTAATTTATAACTTTTAGTCTTCTTCAAATGATTCCCAAGTTCAAGAAAAATAAATTTTGCTAAAAGGTGCCTCTTTGGAAGAGCACTCCACACAACTCTCCATGTATTGACAAGTGTATGAATTAATGTGCCTCTTTGGAAGAGCACTCCACACAACTCTCCGTGCATTGACAAGCGTGTGAATTAATGTGCCTCTTTGGAAGAGCACTCTACACAGCTCTTCATGCATTGATAAGTGCGTGAATTTAATATGTCTCTTTGGTTTTCACAAAAAACAGTGGAATTCTAAATGTTAGAATTCAATAGGCTAGCTAATATGAAACTATAAATAGAGGACATCCCTCACCAGATAAAAAAACACAAGATCAAAAGAGATCAAAAAATTCTAAACAGTTAGAAACCAAGTGTTACAGTTCTAAGAGTTAGAACAGAAATTCTGGTGTGATTTTAGTGTTAGCAAAAGCTTGGTGGATCTTGGAGGAAGATTCAAGTGGAAGAATTCAAGATCAGCAAAATTATTTTTCCGCGAGCTAGCACTCCTGGGAATCCAATCATTCGGGGACTTCGCGTGGACAATACTAGAGGCCGGATGATTGAACGGCTGCAGAGCACAAAGGATTTACCTACTGTTCTTAAGGTGAGTGATTTGATCCTTAGATCTTAAGGCAGGCTTCAAGATGAATAGTATGACTTCTCATCTTGAAGATTAAGATATGATCTTAATTATTTAATTTATATGCAATACTTAGATCAAACGATCTTATAATATAAGGCAAAGATATGATCTTGATGCATGTTAGAAAGATTAATATGTAATCTTTAAATTTCCGCATTGATAATTGTTATCAAATTTTAAAATATGCATGCCTCGGGGATTAACTCTTCCTACATTTTCCCCCAAGCCTGGATATGTTTCTCTCCCCCCCCACCCAAAAGCCACCAAGCCCCCCCCCCCCCCCCCCAAAGCCACGACCAAAGCCCCCCGAGACTAGATCTGTTCCCCAGCCCCCAAGCCACGACCAAAGCCACCACCAGCTCTCTGTTTCTCCCGCCCCCAAGCCTCAACCCGTTTCTCCCCGCCCCCCCAAAGCCATGACCAGATCCCTGTTCAGCTCCCTGAACAACCTCAGCCCCTCCCTGTCACGACTCCCTGAACGATGCTCTTCCCCCTCCCCCCCAACAAGCTCCCTGGAACAACCCCTGTTTCTCCCCCCTCAACGATGCCTCTTCTTGTCCCGCCCCCCAAAGCTCCCTGGAACGGCTGCTCTCTGTTTTCCCCCCAAGCCTGGATATGTTTCTCTCCCCCCCACCCAAAAGCCACCAAGCCCCCCCCCCCCAAGCCACGACCAAAGCCCCCAAGACGTTCCCCACCCCCCAAGCCACGACCAAAGCCACCACCAGCTCTCTGTTTCTCCTACCCCCAGCCTCAACCTGTTTCTCCCCGCCCCCCAAAGCCACGACCAGATCCCTGTTCAACTCCCTGAACGACCTCAGCCCCCCGCTCCCTGTCACGACTCCCTGAACGATGCTCTTCCCTCCCCCCCCCCCCCCCCCCCCAACAAGCTTCCTGGAACAGCCCCTGTTTCTCTCCCCTCAACGATGCCTCTTCTTGTCCCCCCCCAAAGGAATGGCTAAGAACCCCCCGCCCCCAAGCTCCCTGGAACGGCCCCTGCTTCTCCCCCCAACGATGCCTCTTCTTGTCCCCCCCCCCCAAAGCTCTCTGGAATGGCTGAGAACCCCCCCTCCCAAGCTCCCTGGAACGATGCTTTTCAGATGCCCTGGAACGATGCTTCTCAGCCCCGCCCCCCCCCCCCGCAAATCCCTGTCATGATTTTTCCCAACCGCCCCCCCCCCCCAAAAACACAACCACGTCGGGGACTCGAAAGCTAGGGTTTGGGTTGCTTTAAACGAAAACTAGGGTGGAAGAAAAACTAGATAACTCGGCCTAGTTTTCCTCTTCTCTCTTTAACTAGGGTTGGGTTTGATTAAGAGATGCATACCTGGATCAACGATGATAGCGATGAAGTTCTCCTGTGGCTGCTTAGAAATAGGGTTTAACCCTTCTTCTTTCCTCGCACTCACGTAAGGCGTAGATGAAAAGAAGAGGTAGTTAGGGCGATTCTTCTAATTAACTTTTTTTAATTAATTTTTATTTATATTAGATATTCATTGCAAAAAATAAAATATTCATTGTTGAATATATTATTTTTATTTTTTTTTAAAAAAAATAACTTTTGTAATGAATTAAAGTTTGTTGCTAATAATCGAAGTTTTAATAATGAATTTATTCATAGCAGAAATAGTAATTCGTTGCTGAAAGTTTTGGTGCCAAAAATTTTCCCACAAAAATGAATATTATGTGGTGCTAAAACATTCAACAACGAATATTTTTAATCACCACAAAAAAATATTCATTACAGAAAGTCCTTCCTAATTAATTACAAATTTTCAACAACGAATATTTGTATTCATTGCAAATATCCACTTTCACCAATGAATTTTAAAATTCATTGCAAAAAAATTCATTGCTGAAAGGCAAAAATCTTGTAGTGACTCTTCAAATGATTCTTTAACTTGTTAATGAGTCAAGTTAATCTGAGACTATTCATACATAATGATACAATCTCTTTTTTTAAGTCAGAATCTACTTCTGTCCCCTTTTTCTTTTATCTATCAACTTTTGCACACATGAATTAGCTTTAAAACTATTTGTAACATTTTAAGCCCATCTATTGATTCAATTAACTTATTAGTGAGTCGGATCTACTAGCCTTAAAAAGTTAAGTATAAGTTAATTGATAGCAAGTGAAGTTGAATTATAACTCTTCATTCTTTTTTTTTCACTCAATGTAAGACTATATATATATATAAAGATATTATAATTATAATTATGAGAAAGTTAAATAGATAACTTTATTAGTTTTATAGCTTTTTCTATGCAGGACTTTAAACAAGCTTTAATTCATTATACATTCCCTAAGACATTTCAAGAGTTATATTCATCTAACCCCATAGTAATAAGCTTTCTCTATTCCATAGCTTCTCATTCAAATAATCTCCTAGTTATAACATATATACTTTTTTTTCAGCTAGACTTCAGCTCGTACCAAAAAGTATATTACGAAAAAAAAAGGAAATGCCTCATAACGTTTGATTGCCTCGCCAGCAATTATTATTAAATAAGATATACTATATGTTCAAAATGAGGTTAGGAATGGCAAAATGATTAATGAAAACCTTGCAGTAAAAATTTTTGGCGAAGGCTTTTGAAATCTCCTCCCTCCCTCCCTCCCAAGGGAGGAGGGAGATGCTCGGCCAAGCAAGAGTTGAACATGTGTTGCCAGTGTAACACAGTATCTTTATCAATTCAACTAGTTGGATCTCCTTGAATTTATAGAATCCTTTGATAGGTTAAATATATAACGCATCAAAAACTAGCAATACCTTTCAAGCAATATTATATTTAGCAATCAAGACACGGGGCTTACCCATCTAACTCTATCAACTTAGCAAGGATACACTACTTTAAAATTTAATATAGCAACCCTTTTTGCCGACGCTTGAAGAAAGCATGAGGAATTTAGAAAGCCTGCCGACGCTTTTTAAAGCGTCGGAACGATTTACCCTAATTAAACTAGTCACCCCCCCCCTCTCTCTCTCTCTCTCTCTCTCTCTCTCTCTCTCTCTCTCTCTCTCAGGATTTATCTCCCCCCTGTCGCCTCGCCACCAGAGCCCTAGCCTCAGGATTTACCCTAATTCCAACGAGTCACGGAACCCCCGCAGCCCCCCTCCCCCTCCTCCCCACCAGAGCCCTAGCCCGAGAGCCTCCCCACTCGCCGCCCGATTTACCCTAATTCCAACGAGTCACGGAACCCACGCAGCCCCCCTCCCCCCTCCTCCCCACCAGAGCCCTAGCCCGAGAGCCTCCCCACTCACCGCCCCCCTCCCCCCTCCTCCCCACCAAGCCCTAGCCCGAGAGCCTTCCCCTTCGATACCCAACCCTTCTCTCTTTCCACAATTAACTCTAACCCGATCTTCGACGACTCCTTATCTTGACTCCCTCTCTCTGTCGATTTCTTGGAAGCGCCACGCCTGGGTCTCATCGAAACCGATTTCGGCCATCTCTCAAATCCCCCGTCGTTCATCGACTTGCTTTGAGATCTCGGGGGTTCGAGAGAGAGAGCTGGACGTCGATCGCAGCGAGGGGAGGACACTCTATTTGTTTGACTGGTAAGGCCTCTTGTGGATGATTATATTTATAGTCGTAATATTTCACACCACGTTGATTTAGATGCATCTTGTTACTTGTTACCCAAGCTCTTCGTATTTTTGTTGTGCATTTCAGCAGCATCTAAGTTTTAACATACATCGAGCTGACAACCGCATCGTGAGCGGCTTTGTTTGACTGGTAAGGCCTCTTGTGGGAATGTAACAGGATTTAAAAAAATAGTAACAATGATGGCTTTGTCTTCTTCATAGGGCTTGTTTGTGTTATCTGGAGTATATTGGGGGTCTTAGGCTCTGTTTCACAACAGATTCGAGCATGCTTCTTGTTCTTCTATCGTATTTTATTTCATTTGAGTGTTGATTTTTACTGTGGATCTAATTGGAAGAAAAGGATTTTGAAGATCTCATCTATTTCCCTTAGAAGGTTTGAAATCTTTCAATTGAAATTGTTAACTCTGTATTCTCTTGTTAAGTGTGTAGTGCAATAATTTACTATCATGGATCTTGGATGGCTTCAAGCTGGATATGATGTCAAGGTCACCTGATAATTAGCTAATATGTTGTTCAATTTTTGGCATAGAGATATCACCCTTTTCCTGCTTAGTTTGCCGTATAATTTTTTTCCTTGTACATGGTTGCCTGTTATAAGTTGAGCTATTTTTGTTCATTTTTCCTATCCAATCACATCGATTCCAAAGTTATAAATTGGATATGTATTGCAAATGATAATATTGAGGGTCTACAGAAGGTCAGGAAGAGGGAGTACTTTGATGGATTCTGTGGTATTGCTTTGGTATGTCACTGCAATACCATCATTGTTGAGTTGTTGTTTCATGTTGAAGACCACAGGATTTTGTTTTTGCTTGGGAATTAATAATAGCAGTAGTAATAATATAGTAGTAATAATAAAAAAGTGGTTTCCCATTCTTAAACTGAAATGTTTTAGCATGCCTAGACCTGTTGAGGGTTGACTTACTATGTAAATTATAACAGAGATGGTATGATTACATTTATGTTATCATACATGATGCTTGTCACCAGGTTCTTAATATATGGTGGTCTACTGGTCTTATTGAGTTAATCGAGAATCAAACGTTTAGTTGTATATTAGTTGCTCTGACTTGCCTTTGGATGTTTAAGGAGGCTGTTTATTTTGGGAAAAGATGGTTATTTTTGTTCTGGAATGAGTTTTAGAGGTTTCATATCTAGTATAAAACATGATATTGAGTGAAACTATTGTTTCAATCACAAAGGAAAGAAAGAGTGAAACTATTGGTAGAACATGCTTTGTCTGGTGTATGCATTCTTGAACTAATAAGGGTTTTCCAAATAAGTTGGTAAGTCTTGGAGCTAGGTACTTGAAACCAGAAGTGGTTCTCTCTAATACATGGACTAGAAACAGAAGCTACATATCAGGGCAGTATCTTAGAAAGTCTTGCTGGAATGCATTTGGTTTTTATGAAAGTAGAAAAGACAAGAGATGACAGGATACCATTACAACATCATTATGTCAATTGACCTTAAAGATCTGACCACTGTTGTCCTTCAGGAATATTATCTTCGGAGATTCAGGTAATATTTTATTCATTTGTTGGTCGCTTGCCTTTCAAAAACAATGATGTCATGAAGATGTTCCATATCTTGGTACTACCAGTTTTGGTTGACTAGCTTATTTTTTCCTCCTCCTCATGGTTGTTTCTTTTAAGAAAAAGTCAGACAGTTGTCTAGCATTGTTAAATCAGTTGATCATCTATGCATTATTCATTTCCAGTCTGTTGGCATTCAATGCTGCCATTTCTAACCTTTTTTTTCCCTGCATTCCACTTCAGGTGTTTTTGACAGCATCTTCTTTTGCTCTTGGGCTAGGAGAAGTGCAACACTTGATTCCTTGATTAAAATTACAATTACCATTAACTGAGGGGAATCAATTATGTAAAATTACCATTAACTGATGGCAAGTATCTAATGAGGTATAGCTAAGATTAGTATTGTTATCGTGCCTTGTTAATTGTCAAATAAAAATTTATGCTACCTCTTTTGATTTTTATAAAAACATTTTGCAGACTATGCCAATATTATGAACAATATAGTTTCTTTTATCATATTACTATTATTTTGACATATGCCTGCTACTAAATGTTGAACAATTATGATGATGAAATACGTGCAGGATATTGGATAAAAGTTGGTTGTTTATCGATCATTTATCCTAAAATGGATAAAAGTTGGATAAATAAACCAAAAAATACCAAAGAATATTTAGATGGAGTTCGTGATTTCATTAAATTTGATATGGATAAAAGTAGTTTGAATGGAAAGATCTCATGTCAGTGTCGGCGATGTGTTAACAGTTCTTATCTAGATCCACAAACCATTGAAGAACATTTGATATGGAATGGTTTTGCTAGAGGTTATACTCGGTGGGTTTTTCATGGAGAATGTATGTTGCCAATATTAAGTAATCAACCCTCCTCGTCTGATATTGGATCTGGTAATATGAAAGATAACCTTGTAGGAGATGATATGACAGGTTTGATCACAGATGCTTTTCGACATGGTGTTCAAAACTTTAGAGGTTCATCTAATATACATGAAACGGGTGGAATATGTGATGGTTCTACATTTATGAAACAAACATTTATTGAGGAGCAGATGCAATCATCAACTACTGAGTCAGCTTGGTATCATAATTTAATTAAAGACGTAGATGAACAATTATATCCGGGTTGTTTGAAATTTTCTAAGATCTCTTTTCTTATACATTTATTTCATATAAAATATATGAATGGATGGTCCGGAAAGAGTTTTACCATGCTCCTCAAATTATTAAAGGACGCATTTCTAGAAGGCTCTGGTTTACCATCCTCTTATTACGAAGCAAAGAAAGTTGTTAACAAATTGGATCTTGGATATCAAAAGATCCATAGTTGTCCGAAAGACTGTATTATATCATGGTGAAAATGCTGATCGAGAGTCATGTAATGTTTGTGGATCTTCACGATGGACAACTCATGAAGAGGATGAGGATGATGTAACGAACAAAACAAAAAAACCGGCGAAGGTATTGCGTTACTTTCCTCTAATTCCTCGATTGAAAAGGTTATATTCATCCTCGAAAACAGCTTCATTAATGAGATGGCATGATGAAGGGCGTACGAAGGATGGAATGTTGAGACATCCAGCAGATAGTCTAGCATGGAAAGCATTTGATACTAGGCATTCTGATTTTGCCTCTGATATTCGTAATGTTCAGTTGGGTTTAGCTTCAGATGGCTTCAATCCTTTTCGGACTCTAAATTCTACATATAGCACTTGGCCAGTTGTTCTAATACCATATAATTTGCCACCATGGTTGTGCATGAAACAATCCTCACTTATCTTGTCAATGGTTATTCCAGGTGATAAGGGTCCAGGAAATGATATTAATATTTTTCTACAACCTTTAATAGAGGAATTGAAATAGTTATGGAAGGTGTCGATGCAATTGATGCTTCAAATGGTGAAACATTTAAACTACGGGCAGCTTTGTTGTGGACTATTAATGATTTTCTAGCATATGCCAATTTATCTGGCTGGAGTACAAAGGGAAGGGTTGCATGTCCTTGTTGTGCAGATTCGACACATTCAATTGGTTAAAACATGGAGGAAAATTTTGTTATATGGGTCATCGTCGATGGTTAGAACCAAATCATCCGTTTCGTTTTCAGAAAGATTTATTTGATGGTACCATAGAATTGGGATGTGCACCAATTCCACCTTCTGGAACTAATGTTCGTATACAAATGGATTCCATTAATTACATATATGGTAAATTCTCAAAGTCTTCTACAAAAAGAGGAAGGAATGATCAAGAAGGATTATCAGAAGAAGTGACTATTAGTAATATGGATGCACAAGTATTTGAAGATTCAGATAATTTTTTGAAAAAGAAAATGAGGAAGATGTACAGATAACATGTACAAATCAGCCTAGCAAACATTTATGGAAGAAAAGGAGTATCTTCTTTGACTTACCTTATTGGGAACATAATCTTATTCGGCATAATCTTGATGTCATGCACATAGAGAAGAATGTTTGTGATAATCTACTTGGAACATTGTTGAATCTTGATGGAAAGACCAAAGATAACATGAAGGCACGATTGGATTTAAAAGAATTGGGTATCCGACCGGAGCTTCATCCCATTATGCTTGCTAATGATAGAACTTATTTACCTCCTGCATCTTATACAATGTCTCCTCAAGAAAAAAATTATTTTCTTGCAGTATTGAAAAATATTAAAGTACCTGATGGATATGCATCAAACATTTCAAGGTGTGTGCATCTTAAAGATATGAAAATTTCTAATCTCAAAAGTCATGATGGTCACATATTGATGCAAGATATCTTGCCAATAGCTTCAAGATCATCAGTGCCTAAACAAGTTATTACAGTTATAATTCAGCTATCATCATTCTTTAAGGCATTATGTTCAAAAGTTATTGATCCTGGAGAGCTTGATCAGTTGGAGTCTGATGTTACTATTACACTTTGTCAGATGGAAAAGATTTTTCCTCTTGGATTTTTACTATTATGATATATTTACTCATTCACTTAGCTTCGGAAGTTAAGCTTGGTGGACCGGTACATTATAGATGGATGTATCCTATTAAGAGGTACGACATAGAGGCTGATGTATCCTACTGACCGATCCACTATAATTTTTAATAAAAGTAGCATCATAATTATACTATATTTAAAATTAATTTATGTTGTAGGTACCTTGTGCGATTGAAAGATTATGTACGAAACAGAGCCTATCCAGAGGGTTCGATTGCAGAAGGATATATTGCTGAAGAGTGTTTGACATTTTGTTCAAGATATCTTCAAGATGTAGAGACAACATTTAATAGACCTCAACGGTATAGTGATTTCGTACATAACGCAGAATTGTATAAGTTTTCAACTGCAGGTAGAGTCTTGGGAAAAACTGAAACTATTGTATTGGATCCTAAATCAATGGCACAAGCACATCGTTATGTGTTACTCCATAGTGAAATAATATCTGACTATCGTAGGTCAGTATGATTTATTGCATTTCACATTTAAATATCATATCTTATTTTTTGTTCTAAATGAATAAAGTAAATTTTAGTAGCGAATTTTTAATGTCTCAACGACAAGCTAATCATAGCACTCGACCTAATCCAAGGATTGAACAACGATGGTTAGTCGAGTTATTTCCTGAATGGCTTTCAAAACAGGTTTGACATATACTTAGAGAATATATGTATAGATTTAGTATCAAATAACCTGTTAACATTTCTTTTTATTTTCTAGGTATCAATGATGATGGAGAGAAATTTTTTAGCTGAATTAATAGCCTTGGCTCGAGGACCTAACAAAGTTATCAATAGATATAATGGTTTCATAATCAATGGTTTTAAATTTCATACTAAAGATCGTGAGAAATTTAGAAGAACACAGAATAGCGGTGTTGTGGTGGAAGCAGATGGAAAAACTTATTAGGTGCACTAAAAGATATTTATGAGTTAGATTACTACGGAATCTTTAAAGTCATATTATGTAGATGTGATTGGGTAGATATAAACTCATCAAGGGGTTTGAAAAAGGATACAAATAGATTTACACTTGTAAATTTTACAAAGTTGATACATACTGGTGCCTTATTGAAGGATGATCCATTCATTTTTTCTTCTTAAGCTTGTCAAGTATTTTTTGTACAAGATGCAAAAGATAAAGATTGGGCTACTGTTATTAAAACAAAACCGAGGGACTTATATGATATGGGAAAGCAGTTGGAAGATGATGAAGATGATGACACTTATACGCATTCAATGCCATTCAATTTTGTACCGGTTGATGACATATATGCCACGGTTCTTGGTTAGGACAGAATTTGAAGGAAATGATAATGCTTGATTCTTATTGTTGGTATTAAATTTTGTACTATAGTGGATTTCTTAGAAATTTTGTGATGCACCCGGCCGTACTCTCATATCCAGATTTCTTCTGGCTTATAAAAACTCTTTTATTTAGCCTTCTTTCTACCTGTCTGGATTTACTTTGAATATTGTGGTTTGAGGGTTCGGTTCTGTTCTGTTCTCTTCATTGGTTGGCAAGGGTTTCCATGTAAACTATATATATTTTCCTCCTTTCTAACTCTTGTAGTATCAGTCACTTATTGAGGATGTTTCTAATATGCTAAGAAAGTTATGTTTTTTTTAGAAGAAATATTGGTTGTACAAGGACTGCCCAATCTACATATGTTCCTCACCTTTGATCACCAGTGCAATATGAGACTCAATTGCTTTGGCTCTTAGAAGCGGTTGTTATATGCAGTCTGGGCATAGTTCTGAGGAAAAAGGTAATCTGGCATTAATCTGTAGATAACATATTGGTTCTATCATGACAATTCCACTGCTAACCACTCTATCTCTAAAAAACTGTAATTTGCAGGATTAATGTACACATGTGAAAGAAATTTTAATTTGGCACTTGCAAGTGGTTCCAAGAAAGAACGCTATGATAAAGGAACATAGAATATCTTACCAATGCGTCATCTTTTCAAGTCAACATGAAATACCATTTACATTCTTCCCTCTCTATGTGGAACTTCTTTAGTTCTAGAAAGTCCTTGTAGGTCAGCTTTTTAGTTGCAAACATAACCATAGTTAAGTTGGTTTAATGGTTTATGATTGCTACTTTGTGTGTTTCTTTGTACTATCTCATAGAGAGTTGACATGACATTGATGGTGGATCACTGAATGCTAATAAAATTTGTTGGATCATACCTTGATTAATATGATTCAATTTATACAGTTTCGATAAGGCCTTGCTTGCTAAGGTTAATTTCCTTGTATATACTGTTGATTTTCTACTAACATTCCATTTCTTCCATTAGGTGTTGATTTTAAGGTAAAGATTGTTGACATTGGGGCGAAAAGATTGAAGCTTGCAATCTGGGATACAGGTATGTATTTTCTCATTTTGTTTGAGAAATTAAATGTTGAAATTGGAAACCATCATCATTCTTGATTATATCCTCCATTCCTTAACTTGATCATACATTTACTTATGTTAACATTCACTACATGTATTTAAATTGCCTTCCCCTCCCTCCTCCCATCTGTATCCTCCATTTCTTAAGTATGATTGTATGAGGATTTTAGTTTAGTCTAAAGGACAAATAAGTCTTGACAATATCTAGTGTTGTAAGATAGCATATGTAGTATTAGAATGTACATGAATGTTCCATAGCCTTATAAGAACCGTAAGTTCATGATTTTGCCATCATATGTCTGGTGTTACTGTAAACTTTCCAAATTATTTCTCTAGCTTCTGGCTATGCTTCTTACATCTTCTCAAATTTTTCTCTAACTTCTAGCTATGCTTCTTACATCTTCCCATCTTCTTTCCTAAAACATTGGCAAGTATCCCATTTCCTGCCCTTATCAAGACCAAACTAGGTCTTTGTTGCATTTTTCCCTACCAAGTCTATCAGCTTATAATTTGTTCCTCAATCAGCTTGCCTTTATTGCTCAGCAGTTACAGATGTATAGGTTAGAACTTAGTCCTGGAGAAGATAGTAATGCAATCATGTTCTATCATATGGAAGCAAAGCTCTTAGGAAGATACTTGTTTTCTTGGAGCTATTGTTAACAATACTTGCTAGTTTCATTTGTTCATCTAATTTAAGATTCCTTGTTGTATAACAAAATATCCTACAGCCCACAAAATAAATTTCAAAGAATCTGATAACCTTTGTCATTGTCTTGCTACCTCTAAACAACCAAATTATCAAAATTTTGGGACTGACATTCTATATCAAGACTATGACCAAGAGATACTGTGGCTCACATAGTTAGGAAACAACTTGACATAGGATCACTCTGCTTTTAGATCTTGACGGAAACTGAATTTTTATGTTACAGCCATAACATATTGGTTCAGCGGAAGTGAATATGTATTGTAGGCTGATGATTTCTTGACAGGCATCCATTCATAATACTTGTTACTGTATGCGGATGATATGTTGAAAGACAAGTGATGATAAATCTGTGTGCATTTGAAAGCAAATATATTCACTACATTGATTAGTGGGAAAAAGTTAGGCTAACAAGTAAGCATTTCTAGTAATTATTCAGTTAATTTAATATTATTTTCACTAACTCTTACTCTGATGTAAATGATAGGTGACATTATGCCGCGCTCACGGACAGAGGCTCGCATTTCTGCTTCATCACAGCAGGTTCATGCTGGTTCTTCAGTACCGGACGTTGCATTCAATCCTTCGGCACAAATTCTACAGCAAGTCATCATCTTCTGAGCATCATGATCTATTGTCGATGTAGGAGGTCCATCTTCTGGGCATCATGATCCTATTATCGGTGTAGGAGATGATGAGCTACACATTCAGGGTAATTTATTTTTTTATTTAGTTTGATAAAATATCTTTACACTTTTTACTATAGTTTACACATGCATATCTATTTTTATGCAGACGAATCTGGAAGGGTTACACGCAGACGCGGACCCATGTTAGTTCGGGATGTATAGCAGATGCGCGAGGGTGAGCAGATAGTGGTTGAGTGCAATCAGCTGGGGCAACCAATTAAAAAAGCCACTAGCTTATTGAGTTCCTTTTTAGGGTCAGTTGCACGGAGGCATCAGCTTTGTCCACTAAGTTATGCAAAATGGAATGACATGCTTCCAACATATAAAGTTGAGATTCTACGAGTTGTGTAGGTAAAAATTTGAATCTAACATTTCTTATTTTGTATACTTGTTATATTATGCTTTGTTTTATATTTTTTAATTTACAAACAGCTTATTTTATTTTAATTAAGTCAATTATTAGACTTAACAATTAAATTATTTTGCAGTCCAAGTTTTACTACCTCCATCCACTCATGATTTTGTATTGAAGTCTCTAAACCGAAAATGAAAAGATATAGGCATATTTGAAGATGAAGTACAAGTTGCCGGGTATGACCGAGGAGCAAGTAGTTGGTACTTGTCCTCCTGATGTACCCCCTCATCAGTGGATGGAGTTGGTTCATTACTGGTTCTCCGAGAGGGGACATGTATGTTGTTATTTAATCATTTAAGATACTTTAAAATATTTATTTTTTTCAAATATAATAAGTATATTTATTTAATTTTGCAGACATATTTTAATATTGGTAAAGCTGCACGAGCATCTCTGTCTGTTCCCCATACATCGAGATCCAAGAGTTATGCGCGAGTCAGACAAGAGTTTGTATGTTCCTTAAACTAAAAATTTATATTTTTTATATCATTCATTTACTTATTAAATGGCTCTTCCCTAACTGACCTCGAGCACACGTTAATATACTTCTTTGTTTCAGAAACTATAAACTTTAGGATTCATGATAGTTAACACATGATTCTTTTTTATTAGCTTAGTACTTGCACTTGTTCTATGTCAAAACTGATTGCATGAGTCATTTAATTATGCTTGATTGTCCTCTTCTTTTCTTATTTGTTTGACTCTACACGTAATCTGTATAATATAATTGCTAACTAGTCTTATGGTTCAGGATGAACAATCATAGTTGACCATGGTTGATCTGATTTTTTTGTCACTTCTAGAAGCTCAGTTCTAAGTGCAAAATGGCTTGATTTGAAACTCATGTTTTAGGAACTCATTTCATAAATTTCTCACTGCTATATGCTATCAAATTAACCTCTAGTGGCAATTGTTGAGGTCATGGAAAGAAAAAAAGAATGTGGACATTCTTCATCCAACTTGTCCAAATTATTGGGAAAATTGACTTATTAGTGGAATTATTGCCGAGACCACTTAAACCTACATAACCAGACTAGAACAAGCATAAAGGCATGAATCATGTTATCATCAGTTAGCAGAAGTAACGTCCTTGCTTCTGTAGATTCAAAAATTGTGGAGAATTGTCCATCTTCCATGATGCCAAGAAGGTTGGATGATACTTGTAGTTCTAGTATTAACCAGAAATAACCAAGACATAAAGAAATTAGTCCAATTGCTCAATATTAGATGGCAATCAATCACCACATTATTAATTGGATGCTATTAGTTGAATGACCTCCACAAAGAGGACACAATTGTTACTGAATTGAGTTGTTTTAGGAAACTTTATAGATGTAGGCTGGTACATGAGGACCCTTGCATCAAGAATGAGAATGTATGAAGCTTGGTATGCCGTACCATCCCATGTTGAGTGTATCATACTATATCAATGGTGAAATGAGACTCAGCACTGGTATTCACCGGGTCTCAGTACATTGAACCAACCTACGTACCTGGCATACTGACGCTATACAACTGTGGTACTAGTACATATCC
>UESW01001585.1:357337-396434 GCA_900491605.1 Calamus simplicifolius | reverse complement strand
TTTTATTTTGGTGGCCGTCATGGGGACGGGTTATATATAGTCATGTAACGATGATGATTATAGATGAATGAAAGAAACCCTTTTCTCCCTAGAATAAGCTATCCCTTCTCTTCCTCCTCCTCTCTTTCTCACATATAGATGCCCTAGATTTCTAGGGTTTTATTGCTGCCATCTCTGCCCTAGCCATCTTCTTGGAGCCGCCTCTCTCAAGAAGGAGAAGGAAGAAACCCTAGCAGCACCTTCTTCTTGGGCAACGTCTCTTGATTTTCTGGATCAGATCTGAAGGTTCACGTGAGGAAGAAGAGAGGCCACGACCCTCTCTTACAATCTTGGGGCGGAAGAAACCAAGGAAAATCCTAGTTGCTAATCAATCTGGGAAGATTACCAAGATCAAGATCCAAAATTCTGCTGCAGAATTTCAGCAGGGATATCATCTCGCTTCCGCATCTCCACACGACTTGGGGCTGGTCGAATGCGTGCTATGCTCCAAGGTTAGAAAGAGGACGATCCACTCTTCATTTGGTATCAGAGCCTCGGTGATTTGGTGGAGAAAAGATTGGATCTTGGGCGTTTCTTGGTAAGATATCAAACCAGAAATTTCTGCAGCAAGTTTAATTTTCTTTTTGTTGTGTGCATTGTTTCTTGGTTGGATATGGCATCTAGTAGCTTTAAATTCGATTTTGAAAAGTATGATGGCAAGGGAAACTTCACCCTATGGCAGCAAAGGGTGAAGGATTTATTGGTACAGCAAAGGATTTATAAGGTCTTGGTGAAACAAAGACCGGATAATGTAAGTCGTGAGGATTGGGAGGAGTTAGAGGAGATTGCATTTAGCACAATCAGGATGTGCTTGGCTGATCAAGTCTTGCCGGAGATTTGCACGCAGACCACGGCAAGGGGGCTCTGGGAAACTTTAGAGAACACTTACATGGGAAAGAGCATGACAAACAAGTTGTGGTTGAAGAAACAGTTGTACAGCTTGAGAATGCCTGAGGGAGGAGATCTGTGGCCCATATTCAGAAATTCAATCAAGTGTGCTCAGAGGTGATGAGCCTTGATGTGAAAATTGATGAAGAAGACAAGACCCTCATCTTGTTGTGTTCGCTACCCAGTTCCTATGATGGTCTGATTACAACCTTGGTGTATGGGAAGGAGACCCTGAATTATGAAGAGGTTGTGGGGGTGCTGAGATCAAACCAGCAAAGAGAAAAGATTCGCATGGGAAACTCTAACACAGAGGTACTTGCTGTGAATGAGAGGCAAGGAAGACCCTGGGAAAAGGTTAGAGGCAAGTCCAAAGGCAGATCTAAGTCTCGGGGCAAGCAGAAAGCATGGAAGTGTTACAAGTGTCATCAGATTGGTCACCTGAAGAGAAATTGCCCACTTCTGAAGAATGAGAAGGGGAAGGGCATTTCCAAGGGAGGTTCAACCAGCAATGGTGGTGCAAATTCATCTGAAGACAGTGAAGATGATGTACTGGTAGTTTCAGATGGGACCAAGAAGTGTGATAGTTGTTGGACACTTGACTCAGCATGTTCTCACCATTATACTTCGCATAGGGAGTGGTTTGCAACTTATGAAGAATCTGATGGAGGGAGTGTATGCCTTGGTGATAATCATCCTTGTAAGGTTGCTGGAGTTGGAAGCATAAGGGTGAGGATGTATGATGGGGTTATAAGGACTTTGACCAATGTCAAACATGTCCCAGAGTTGAAGAAGAATCTAATTTCTTTGGGCTACCTGGAGAAGCATGGGTATGCTTTTGGAAGCCAGCCGGGGAGTGGATGTTTGAGGATAACCAAGGGTGCATTAGTGGTGATGAAAGGGAGAAGGTTGAAAATAATCTCTATCAGATGGAAGGCTCAGTGGCCATAGATGGTGCAGAGGTGCTAGCAGCGGCACAGGAGGAACAGTTGGTCTATAAACTGTGGCACTATCGAATGGGACACATGAGTGATAAAGGGCTTATAGAACTCAGTAAAAGAGGTCTGATTCAGTACTTAAGAAGGAGGACAATGACATCTGTGAGCCCTGTATTTATGGCAAACAACATAGGGTGAGATTTGCCAGCAGTTCCAAGCAGAGTGAAGGTATTCTGGAACTAGTTCACTCAGATGTATGGGGACCGGCCCCTGTGTCAGCCAGAGGTGGGGCTAAGTATTTTTTGACCTTTATTGATGACTACTCCAGGAAGGTATGGGTATATCTGATAAGAGAAAAATCAGAGGTATTTGCCCGGTTTAAAGCTTGGAGAGTTGGTGTTGAAAAGGAGACAGGAAAACCAGTGAAGTGTTTGAGATCTGACAATGGAGGGGAGTATACAAGCAATGAATTCAGAAGCTACTGAGGAAAATGGGATCCAACGCCATTACACAGTGAGGATGACTCCCCAGCAGAATGGTGTGGCAGAGAGGATGAATCGTACATTGACAGAGAAGGCTAGGAGTTTGAGGCTGCAGGCATCACTGCCCAAGGTCTTTTGGGGTGATGCAATTATGTTCTCTGGTTTTCTTGTTAACAGGTCCCCTAATAGAAAACTTGATGGAGGCATTCCAGAGGAGATCTGGAGTGGGAAGAAGGTGGAGCTTGGACACCTAAGGATTTTTGGTTGCCCAGCCTATGCACATGTGGAGGCAACTGAAAGGAGCAAGCTGGACCCAAAATCACAAAGGCTGATCTTCATCGGGTATCCACAGGGAGTTAAAGGCTATTTGCTATGGAGTTCAGATTCACAGAAGTGTATCATCAGTAGAGACATTATTTTTGATGAGAAGAGCATCTTGAAGAGGTCAGAGATTGCAGATGGAGCTGAAAAGGCTGAACAGGACAGCAGTGGATAGCATTGGCTGACAGGTGATATACCTTCTACTTCTACTTCAAAACATGCTTCTTTTGAGGTGGAGTTTGGTATGAATGTTCCAATACATGTAAAGGATCAGCCAGAAGAGCCATCAATCCAAAAGGAGGTGCAGGTGGAGTCACACACTTCAGCTTTGAGAGATGATCAAAGGGGTGTGGCACTACACAAGGCAAAGCGTACCACCATCAAACCTGCTCGGTATCGCATTGATGACATGATTTCCTATGCTCTAATCACTGCAAATAAAGATCTAGAGACCTTCCAAGAAGCCATGGAAAGTTTAGAAAGAGACTCATGGATGCAGGCCATGATGGAGGAGATGGAGTCCCTGGAAAAGAACAAGACATGGCAGCTAGTGGATCTACCTAGAGATGCTCGGGCCATTGGTTCAAAATGGGTGTTCACAAAGAAGGAGGCACATTCAGAGCAAGGTGGAGTTAGATACAAAGCAAGGCTTGTTGCTAAGGGGTTCTCACAGAGAGAGGGAGTGGACTACACAGAGGTATTCTCTCCAGTGGTACGTCATGCTTCAATTCGTGTGTTGTTATCTCTCGTAGCACAACATGGTATGGAGTTGCAGCAGATGAACGTGAAGACGGCTTTCTTACATGGGAGTCTAGAGGAGAGGATATACATGAAGCAACCAGAGGGTTTCAAGGAATCTGGATTGGAAGAAAAAGTGTGTCTACTAAAGAAATCGCTCTATGGTTTGAAGCAGTCACCCCGTCAGTGGTATAAAAGGTTTGACACTTTTATTTTGGGCCTTGGATTTTCTAGATGTGAACATGATACTTGTGTCTATATGAAAGATGTGGATGAGGATGATGCACTGTATCTCCTTCTGTATGTGGATGATATGCTCATTGCCAGCAGGAGTGTTGAAGCAGTGAATGGACTGAAATATGCATTATCAACAGAATTTGAAATGAAGGATTTGGGGTCAGCTAGGAAGATACTTGGGATGGAAATTTACAGAGATAGGACCAAGGGAATTCTACACTTGTCATTGGGTGGATATATTCACAAGGTGTTGGAGAGGTTTGGGATGGATAAGGCCAAACCAGTTGGAACACCTTTGGCTAATCACATGTCTCTTTCTAAGTTACAGAACCCCCATATAGATGAAGAGAAAGAGTACATAGAGAGAGTTCCATATGCCAGTGCCGTGGGCAGCATTATATATGCTATGGTGTGTTGCAGGCCTGACATAGCATATGCAGTGAGCCAGGTGAGCAGATTCATGGCGAACCCAGGGAAGGAGCACTGGAAGGCACTCAAGTGGATTTTAAGGTACCTTCAGGGAACTCGTGGACTTGGTCTAATTTTTGGGCAGCAAGATGGATCTAAGGAGAAATCTAATATCCCAAGTAAGTCATTAGGTCCATTGGAAGGATTTGTGGATGCAAATTTTGCAGGTGATCTGGATACAAGAAGGTCTACCACAGGGTATGTGTTCAGCATGTATGGTGGATTAATTTCTTGGAGATCAACCCTTCAACCTATTACAGCTTTGTCTACAACAGAAGCTGAGTATATAGGGATTACAGAGGCTGCCAAGGAGGCTCTTTGGTTGAAGAGACTCATCATGGAAATGGGGGTGAAGCAGGGTATAGTATTGTTACACAGTGATAGTCAGAGTGCCCTGCAGTTGGCTCAGAACCCAATCTATCATGCATGCACAAAGCATATAGATGTGAGGTATCACAGGATCAGAGAATTGGTGGAAGAAGGTGAAGTGGAGCTGGTAAAAGTTCATACAAAGAGAACCAGGCAGATGCACTTACGAAGACTCTTCCACGGGATAGCTTTCTCTCATGTGTGACACTGATGGGTCTGAGGGAATGTGCAGATTTTTTAGCAGCTTTGAAGCACCAAGGTGGAGATTGTAGAGCCTGGTGTGGTACTCCAAAGCTTAAATCCTAGGGTGGAGGTTTGTAGGCTCCATAGGGTTAAGGCCCAGGTTGTTGGGTCTTGAGGGGGCTAGTCTATCATTGGGTCGGGTTTGGGCCCAAGGTGTGGTTGGTCCAAGGGAGTTTTTTAGGGTTTATTATCCATATAATAAGGCACCGGTTCATGTGTGGTGCTGGTTTTATTTTGATGGCCGTCATGGGGACGGGTTATATATAGTCATGTAACGATGATGATTATAGATGAATGAAAGAAACCCTTTTCTCCCTAGAATAAGCTCCCTTCTCTTCCTCCTCCTCTCTTTCTCACATATAGATGCCCTAGATTTCTAGGGTTTTATTGCTGCCATCTCTGCCCTAGCCATCTTCTTGGAGCCGCCTCTCTCAAAGAAGGAGAAGGAAGAAACCTAGCAGCACCTTCTTCTTGGGCAACGTCTCTTGATTTTCTGGATCAGATCTGAAGGTTCACGTGAGAAAGAAGAGAGGCCACGACCCTCTCTTACAATCTTGGGGTGGAAGAATGCGTGCTATGCGCCAAGGTTAGAAAGAGGACGATCCACCCTTCACTTGGAACATAAGTCCTTTATTTAAGTGATTATACATTTAACCTGCTTCATTTCTGCACATGGATTATGTTGAAAACTTTTTGCATGCAAATAGTTTTATCAATATCAAATTTAGTTTTACAAAAATGTAATATTTCTTGTAGATGGATGAGCATGGACGGAAACCTGGTGAGGTGGAGTTTTACCGAATGACTCATATTCACCGTGATGGCACTTTTGTCAGAGATGAGTCAAGGGACTTATATGTAATTATTTATTACAATTTATTTTATGCAATGATTTTAATTTAATTTTATTATTCAATAAGATCTAACTAATTTTTTTAAATTAATACAGGAAAGAGCTACAGCTCTTATTGCTGAGCGTGTTGATGACTCTACACAGAGTAGTCGTATTGAGGCCGAGGTATTTACGGAGCTGATGGGGCCAGAGCGCTATGGTCGAGTGAGGGGTTATGGAGTTGGAGTCACCCCCAATCAGTTATTGAGATGAATAGAAATGAACGTGTTGCTGCAGATTCTGCAGATGTTGGCAGACTTGAGCATGAGATGAAGGAGATGCGACGGAGGAGTGCCGACGATAGAGCAGAGATGGAGGAGACACGACGGAGGAGTGCCGCCGATAGAGCAGTGATGGATTCTATGAGAGAGCACATTGAGCGGCTTACATCTATCGTACACATGTTTGTTCCACACCAGGTAAATATATATTATTAAATATATTCTTATATTATATCAATTATTTATCTAATATATTGTAATTGATAGTTAAGTAAATTAAATTTTTTAATTATTCTTATAGGCTCCTGGAGCATCAGATCGAAGCGGACAGGATGACGATCTTCCTCCTACAGATCATTGACCTCACCTACTTTTATTTTAGATCTTCCATTTTATGTATTTTTAAATTTTGTTAAACTTTAACTTGTA
Source organism: Calamus simplicifolius (assembly GCA_900491605.1). Taxonomy (NCBI): domain Eukaryota; kingdom Viridiplantae; phylum Streptophyta; class Magnoliopsida; order Arecales; family Arecaceae; genus Calamus; species Calamus simplicifolius. The sequence goes on along the minus strand of UESW01001585.1, from coordinate 390,172 downwards.
ACTCTCTTAGTTGATGCAATGAAATTTATATTTGAAATTTTAATTTGAATTCTAAGAATGTATGCAATGTGATTTTAAGAATGTATGAAATGTAATTTGGAATTAATGTAAGCAATGTGATTATTAATTACAATAATTTTAGTTTAATATACAGGTTTAATTTAAATGTTTGTAATTTTAGTTTTTTTAAAAAAAATGACCGTTGAATATGCCAACGTTTTTTATAGCGTCGGTAGGTTATATAAAACCCGACGCTTTAAAAGCGTCAGCCAATTATGTTGTCGACCCTATAAAAAAGCATCGACAGGTTTTAAAGCCGACGCTTTAAAAAGCGTCGGCAAGTTTATATGCCGACGCTTTCAAAAGCATTGAAAACGAAATTACTGACGCTAACGGTATTTTTACTTTTTACCGACGCTTTCCAAAAGCGTCGGCAAATTTCGTCCTCATCCCCTTTGTGCCGACGCTTTAAAAGCGTCGAAAAATCGTATCCCGACGCTAAAAAAGCGTCGGAAAATAACTTAAAAGCGTCGTTAAAACTTAAATTTACTGTAGTGATATTACTTGAAGAAGAGCATATTCTTTGCAGTACATATTTTGAATTACAAAGTGCTGCATATATCTAGATGATCATCATATAAATAAGAATGGCTGTAATTATATTTAAAAAGTAGCAGAGAAATATTAGTAGTGTTTTTATGAGCATAGGCTATGAATGAGCGATCAATATCCATATTTGAGATAGGTCATGTGATAGCATTCTATGGTACAAAGCTTGCATGATAAAAGAACCTCATTTTTACTTGATGAGAAAATGGCATTAAAGCTTGTGAGTTTCTTGGGCATTCAAGTTCAAAGTTCCCCACAACCATTGACCTCAGAGGTCCTACGTCTAAGCATATTAAAGTGATCACGTTGGATGGGTTTGGCTTAGGTTATTCACTAATTATCAGTGCCGCGAGTGGCGACTTTCAGTTTTTGAATGGAGAAACGAGTTAGCCAATGGCACGGTCAACTCTCAGATCCTTCCATTTAATCGAGACATAATATAATATTCCAAACTTAGTTTTATATTAAATAAAAAAAAATATTATGAGCTTATAACTCAAATCTACTTAGTTACCCATTAACTTTCATTCCAATTTTTGGGCGATGTGGAATTTTGATTTGTTAATGAAGTTAATAATTGGGCAGGTAGGCTTGGAGCCTTATAAATGGTATTAGTCCAATCCAAATACATATAAATTTATAGGTATGAGGGTAAAGGACTACTCATAAGACAGTGATAGAGTCTCACTATGGTGTGGAGTCATTACAACATCAATGATTTGGTTTGAGGGTAATATTGGTTAGCTTATGGAATATATGCGAGAAGGACATCGTAAAGAAGAAAGATTGTAGCACTCTATAAATAGTCCCATGCATCATTTCGCATTGCTAAATAGCGACGCAAATTGCGTCGCTATTTAGTCACTAAGTTAATTTAGCGATAGGTGTTGTATTTATATTTTTTTTAATTTATTTATTTTCATCGTCTTTCGTCGTTAGGCATCGCAAATTGATCGCAAAATTATGATGGTGTTTTGGCATCGCAAAGAAGCGTCGCAATATTGATGTTCTCTTGTAGTGTAATAGCAAGTATCCAAGCGTGCACGATTAGATTTTATATCTTCTCATAATTTTTCCTTAAAAAATGGTTGGATTAGTTTGACTTGGCACTTCACTTGATGTGTTACACCCTTGATGCGTTAGCATTAGATGCAGCCTAAAATGTTATTCCTTTCCTTTAAAGGAAAAAAAAGGAGAAAAACTTAATTGGATGTCATTCGGATTTGTTAAAGCTTTCGGAAGTTGACAAGCAATTTGGCTTTCTAAAATGGTAAATCTTTGTTTTCAAGTCTTATAATCCTTTTACATCATTTATTTATTCATGTCTATTCTTACTTCTTAGTTGGGGTATAGAGGAAAAAGTGTATATGGCTGCCAAAAGGCAGGGTTTAATTATGCTGGTTTTTTTTTTTGCCTCTCTTTTTCTTTCGGTTCCCAAATGTTGTGAAAGTGATCTTTAATACGAATCTTTGATCAAAATTAAACTATATAATGTGAAATTTCTAAGTAAAACAATCCCACAAGAAACATAATTGAAACTTGCTATGATAATTTATAAAGCAATGCATAAAAACAATTCTAAAGAACATCATCAGAAATGAAATAAAAAAGTTATGATGCTAATATATATATATATATATATATATATATATATATATATATAATATATATATATATATATATATATATATATATATATATAGGCACCTCTAGGAAGCTTTGTGCGATCCGCAAGGAGAAGTTGAGAAGATGTGTATGCATAACATAGGAAGCTCGGCAAGATTTGTTATGTAGAAGAAATTGGAAGTACAAATTCTTTAGCGTCGTGGATCAGACATCGAAGTGTCATCCATTAGCAAATGCTTCCTCCACCCACAGGAAATCCATCACCGAGATCCTACGGTGGTAAACCGGCTATTAAATAATAATAATAATAATAATAATAAATCAGCTACTTGCTGAAGGTGAGCCAGCAAACTTCATATGATATACATATCATGTTGAACCATGCATGTGACGCCCATAATAGATAATTGCCCTGTTGGGGTTTTCATACACGCCTGATAGCGTAGCGAAAGTGTATAGATTTTATAAATTTCTTAATGAAATATATTTGCATAAAACCCTTAATAGCTAAGATCTCCTTAATGGTAACAATTAAATGAATAAATAGTAAATGTAGGATAAGAAGAATACCTGTAATGCTAAATCCAATATGTTGAAATATTCACAAGGTGCCCAAGTGTTCACCCTCCAACATTGATCCACACAGAAACTAGGTTCAAGACTTTGGCTTTTTCAAAACTTTGATCCTTGATGCTTTAATCCTTCTAAAGGATTTGATTGGCTTGCTTTCTTTCTCTTCTAATTTTTTTCTCTTACAAATCCTTCAAAGCCTCTTGTCCTGAATAAGACCTCCTTGTCTTGGTTTAGGACAAGACAACCTCTTGTCCTAAAAAGTTCTTCTTATCTTGGTTCAGGACAAGACAACCTCTTGTCCTAAAGAAGACCTTCTTATCTTGGTTAGAGAAATAAGAGAGAAATATGAGTTGATTTCTCTTCGGATGAATTCTATACATCATGAACCACTCGAGGCATTCCTATTTATAAGAGGCAGAGGGATGCAGATGCATCCCATCCATACGCCTCATCCCACCTCATCATGATGAAGCGTGTCCTAAGGATATCGCCTCATCATGATGAGGCACTATGGAGATGCACTATGAGGCGCTATGGAGAGAGGTGCATCTAAGAGAGCGAAAAAATGTATCCGCTCAAAAGACTTATCCAATAAGCCTTATTCATGCCCTTCTCACACTGATAACCTTCCACATTTATTTCATAATAATGTCTAAAATAAGACACCATCCAATGGTTCAAATTAAGACATCATCTAATGGTACAAATTAAGACATTATTCAATAATCCAGATTAACACACCATCACCAATGATCCAAATCCTTTATCTAGGGAGCCATCCAATGATCCAAATCGAGCCACTGACTAATGGTCCAGATCCATTATCCAAAGAGCCATCCAATGGCCCAAATAAAGCCAATTGAGTTTCAATACTTGGCCAACTCACATTAGGTCATGTTCTAATTATATTAGATTAATCTAATACAAGAATAAGATTCAAATCCAATTCAAATTAGGAGCTAGGGTTTGTAACACGTGCTAGCATGTCTATCCTACAAACATGATTTAATCCAATTAGACCCTTAATCAATTCCTTTGTGTGTGACCCATTGGGTTCCACATCTAGCTAGCAGTAGGTATGGGTGCAAGTTGACCTATCATGATTAGAACATTTCTATTCCTTACAAGTCCAATCAATGTGATCCCAAACTCGACAATTAGAACCCTTTCTAATTGTTGATCAAATCAAACTTTTTAATCCAATCAAACCTACAAGACAAGATTAACATCTAGCAATGTATCATGTCTACTCAAAAGATATGAAATTTAGTAGATATATCAAATATACCCTTCAGTAGTAAGTTACCATATAATTCAATCATTCATTCGTACTACACCTCGAATAAATATATAAGTATAGATTAATGTTAAACTCAATTACTTATTCATGCCTCTCTTAATCTTCTAATGATAATTCAATTAATAAAAGATTAGAAATTTTTTCTAATTTTTTATTCTGCTTTGATCAAAGACTTTCTGAGTCATCATAAGCTTAGAGCAAGTAGGATGTAATATTCTCTTACTAAAAGTGATTGATTCCTTGTTGATCTACTCACAATCTTCGTACACAATCTACCACATCTAGAATACCTCGTACACAACTTAATATTGTGATTGAGTGTAAATCAAAATATGGATTCATATGCACAAGATTGTGAGGCAGATTAGATCATTGACTTCAGACTGTGCCTGTGCCTCTCATGGTGTTAATTTTGATTCCTCTGGCCTCTGGGGATCCCCTGCTGTCTCGACAGCGAACCGTCGTACGGTTTTCGTCTCCTGGGAACCCCCCCTCCAGGGTATGTCAAAATTAACTTTGATGGGAGCGTCCGGGACAGAGCTGCTGGATCTGCTTTCATCATTCGGGGCCCGATGGGAGATCTATTGGCTGGGAGGCTTTGGATCCCTGGACTCTACTGTTCCTCTGTCGGAGCTTGGTGCTGCTTGGGCAGGGCTCTCTTTTGCTGTTAGGATCCTCCATGCTCCCAAGATCATGATTGAGGGGGATTCTATGACTGTCATTTCTTGGCTATCAAAGGAGAGCTGTATAGATGGTTCCTCAAATCCGATTCTGAGGGACTATTGGGCTATGATGCAGGAGCTTGATTCAGCCCAGATCCGCCACACTTATCGTGAGGCTAACTCGGCGGCGGACTGGGTGGCGTCGTTTGCTGCTCAACATGCGGGTCCTTGGAACTGGAAGCCAGGCGACCCATGTCCTATTCTCCTTCAGCAGATTTTAATTTCTGATGCTTCTGGGCTGACTCATTCTAGATTTATATGATCGCCCGTTTGTAACCAAAAAAAAAAAAAACTTAGCAAGGATATTACTTGAAGAAGAGCATATTCTTTGCAGTACATATTTTGTATTACAAAGTGCTGCATATATCTAGATGATCATCATATAAATAAGAATGGCTGTAATTATATTTAAAAAGTACCAGAGAAATATTAGTAGTGTTTTTATGAGCATAGGCTATGAACGAGCGATCAATATCCATATTTGAGATAGGTCATGTGATAGCATTCTATGGTACAAAGCTTGCATGATAAAAGAACCTCATTTTTACTTGATGAGAAAATGGCATTAAAGCTTGTGAGTTTCTTGGGCATTCAAGTTCAAAGTTCCCCACAACCATTGACCTCACAGGTCCTACGTCTAAGCATATTAAAGTGATCACGTTGGATGGGTTTGGCTTAGGTTATTCACTAATTATCAGTGCCGCGAGTGGCGACTTTCCGTTTTTGAATGGAGAAACGAGTTAGCCAATGGCACGGTCAACTCTCAGATCCTTCCATTTAATCGAGACATATATAATATTCCAAACTTAGTTTTATATTGAACGAAAAAAATATTATGAGCTTATAACTCAAACCTACTTAGTTACCCATTAACTTTCATTCCAATTTTTGGGCGATGTAAAATTTTGATTTGTTAATGAAGTTAATAATTGGGCAGGTAGGCTTGGAGCCTTATAAATGGTATTAGTCCAATTCAAATACATATAAATTTATGGGTATGAGGGTAAAGGATTACTCATAAGACAGTGATAGAGTCTCGCTATGGTGTGGAGTCATTACAACATCAATGATTTGGTTTGAGGGTAAATTCTGGTTAGCTTATGGTATATATGCGAGAAGGACATCGTAAAGAAGAAAAGATTGTAGCACTCTATAAATAGTCCCACGCATCATTTCGCATTGCTAATAGCGACGCAAATTGCATCGCTATTTAGTCACTAAGTTAATTTAGCGACAGGTGTCGTATTTATATTTTTTTAATTTATTTATTTTCATCGTCTTTCATCGCTAGGCATCGCAAATTGATCGCAAAATTATGACGGTGTTTTGGCATCGCAAAGAAGCATCGCAATATTGATGTTCTCTTGTAGTGTAATAGCAAGTATCCAAGCGTGCACGATTAGATTTTTATCTCTCTCATAATTTTTTCTTAAAAAAATGGTTGGATTAGTTTGACTAGCACTTCACTTGATGTGTTACACCTTGATGCGTTAGCATTAGATGCAGCCTAAAATGTTATTCCTTTCCTTTAAAGGAAAAAAAAAAGAGAAAAACTTAATTGGATGTCATTCGGATTTGTTAAAGCTTTCGGAAGTTAACAAGCAATTTGGCTTTCTAAAATGGTAAATCTTTGTTATAAGTCTTATAATCCTTTTACATCATTTATTTATTCATGTCTATTCTTACTTCTTAGTTGGGGTATAGAGGAAAAAGTGTATATGGCTGCCAAAAGGCAGGGTTTAATTATGCTGGTTTTTTTTTCTCTCTTTTTCTTTCGGTTCCCAAATATTGTGAAAGTGATCTTTAATACGAATCTTTGATCAAAAATTAAACTATATAATGTGAAATTTCTAAGTAAAACAATCCCACATGAAACATAATTGAAACTTGTTATGATAATTTATAAAGCAATGCATAAAAACAATTCTAAAGAACATCAACAAAATGAAATAAAAAGTTGTGATGCTATATATATATATATAGGCACCTCGAAGAAGCTTTGTGCGATCCGCAAGGAGAAGCCGAGAAGATGTGTATGCATAGCATAGGAAGCTCAGCAAGATTTGTTATGTAGAAGAAATTGGAAGCACAAATTCTTTAGCGTCGTGGACCAGACATGAAGTGTCATCCATTAGCAAATGCTTCCTCCACCCACAGGAAATCCATCACCGAGATCCCTACGGTGGTAAACCGGCTATTAAAATAATAATAAATAAATCAGCTACTTGCTGAAGGTGAGCCAACAACTTCATATGATATACATATCATGTTGAACCATGCATGTGACGCCCATAATAGATAATTGCCCTGTTGGGGTTTTCATACACGCCTGATAGCGTAGCGAAAGTGTATAGATTTTATAAATTTCTTAATGAAATATATTTGCATAAAACCCTTAATAGCCAAGATCTCCTTAATGGTAACAATTAAATGAATAAATAGTAAATGTAGGATAAGAAGAATACCTGTAACGCTAAATCCAATATGTTGAAATATTCACAAGGTGCCCAAGTGTTCACCCTCCAACATTGATCTACACAGAAACTGGGTTCAAGACTTTGGCTTTTTCAAAACTTTGATCCTTGATGCTTTAATCCTTCTAAAGGATTTGATTGGCTTGCTTTCTTTCTCTTCTAATTTTTTTTCTCTTACAAAATCCTTCAAAGCCTCTTGTTCTGAATAAGACCTCCTTGTCTTGGTTTAGGACAAGACAACCTCTTGTCCTAAAAAGTTCTTTTTATCTTGGTTCAGGACAAGACAACCTCTTGTCCTAAAGAAGACCTTCTTATCTTGGTTAGAGAAATAAGAGAGAAATATGAGTTGATTTCTCTTCGGATGAATTCTATACATCATGAACCACTGGAGGCATTCCTATTTATAAGAGGCAGAGGGATGCAGATGCATCCCATCCATACGCCTCATCCCACCTCATCATGATGAGGCGTGTCCTAAGGATATCGCCTCATCATGATGAGGCACTACGGAGATGCACTATGAGGCGCTATGGAGAGAGGTGCATCTGAGAGAGCGAAAAAATGTATCCGCTCAAAAGACTTATCCAATAAGTCTTATTCATGCCCTTCTCACACTGATAACCTTCCATATTTATTTCATGATAATGTCCAAAATAAGACACCATCCAATGGTTCAAATTAAGACATCATCTAATGGTACAAATTAAGACATTATTCAATAATCCAAATTAACACACCATCACCAATGATCCAAATCCTTTATCTAGGGAGCCATCCAATGATCCAAATCGAGCCACTGACTAATGGTCCAGATCCATTATCCAAAGAGCCATCCAATGGCCCAAATAAAGCCAATTGAGTTTCAACACTTGGCCAACTCACATTAGGTCATGTTCTAATTATATTAGATTAATCTAATACAAGAATAAGATTCAAATCCAATTCAAATTAGGAGCTAGGGTTTGTAACACGTGCTAGCATGTCTATCCTACAAACATGATTTAATCCAATTAGACCCTTAATCAATTCCTTTGTGTGTGACCCAGTGGGTTCCACATCTAGCCAGCAGTAGGTATGGGTGCAAGTTGACCTATCATGATTAGAACATTTCTAATCCTTACAAGTCCAATCAATGTGATCCCAAACTCGACAATTAGAACCCTTTCTAATTGTTGATCAAATCAAACTCTTTAATCCAATCAAACCTACAAGACAAGATTAACATCTAGCAATGTATCATGTCTACTCAAAAGATATGGAATTTAGTAGATATATCAATATACCCGTCAGTAGTAAGTTACCATATAATTCAATCATTCAATCGTACTGCACCTCGAATAAATATATAAGTATAGATTAATGTTAAACTCAATTACTTATTCATGCCTCTCTTAATCTTCTAATAATAATTCAATTAATAAAAGATTAGAAACTCTTTCTAATTTTTTATTCTGCTTTGATCAAAGACTTTCTGAGTCATCATAAGCTTAGAGCAAGTAGGATGTAATATTCTCTTACTAAAAGTGATTGATTCCTTGTTGATCTACTCACAATCTTCGTACACAATCTACCACATCTAGAATACCTCGTACACAACTTAATATTGTGATTGAGTGTAAATCAAACATGGATTCATATGCACAAGATACTATGGTGATCTCAGGTCTAAGGATCACTTGCACAACTCTTATTTAGATAATCATCTTTTGATAAATAAGTAAGCATTTATAAGATGTTCTCTTGGTAGGTCAATTCAGTGAACTCATTCCTCTAATGAACACCCACATCTTTGTATTAGTGTCTCCCATAAGTTATTGTGAAATCAATTATCCTCTGCATCGAGCATACATAAGATGTGTTAGTCTTACTGGTAGCATTGATTTCAGACTCAATATACCATCGATTGGAAATATTTAGATTAAGGTTTTAGGATTTTAGGTCTCGTTGGCATGATCTCATCATAGCCCTAAAGCCATTGCCCTAATCTATAGGGTTCATCATAATTATAAGAAGCAGCGAGTGATGAAACATAATGCCTTTTATTTATAACCAAAATATAATGTACATGATTTGAAAGAATAAAAGAAACCTTATCATATATATATTGTGATTGGCTTTTAGGACACAACTCTTTCATGCTCATGGCAGCTATCCATGAAGAAAACTGCCTATAGAGAAACTGCTCCATAACTGCACATGAACGTAATTCTTTGTGTATGTATATAAAGAAAAGATAAGGGCCATAGAGCGATAAGAATGCAAGTGTAACAGAATCTAAAACCAAAAAGATAGTTCAGATTATGAACAAAAGGTTAACACCATAACCTAGCATTCAATTCATTATAAAATTGTCAAGGTAAGTAAATCCAATCCATTCAATTTATTCTTGCATGATTCCAACATTGGTATCAAAGCCACATCGATAATTTCTTGTTGATTTTCGAATAATATGTACACTATGCCATAAGAGTTACATATTTGAAACTAGAGAAAGACATGGATAAGTATAGATAAAGATATGCTCTTCCAAATTTTATGGATAAGTATAGATTTGAATAAGTGTTGAGAAAGATATTCTCTTTCAAATTTTGAAATAATGTATGGATACTTGTAGAGAAAAATATGCTCTTCCGAAAATAACATCTTAAAAACTATTAATTTGGACAGCGCTCATGATTTTTTTTTTAATCTTTGTTCTGGTTTATATAATATTATTCATATAAATAATTTATGTACTGTGAAACTATAGATCATATGCTTTTTAATGTATATAATACATTATTTTTTTTAATGCATATGGAGAGATATATGATCAATTGAAAGTAGAACGTAGAAGAATCTTATCAGTTTTTTATTTTTTTATTTTTCCTTTTTCTCTTACCAGAAGACCCCTGATGCTCCCCCCCCCCCCCGCCCCCCAATCTAAATAGCGTTGAAAAGGATCAAAACTGTTCCTGAAACTTGATGTTTCTTATTCCTGTTTAACCAGTCCACTTTAGTAGAGGACCAGAAAATGTTCATAAACTTTCGCCCGATTCCAATCCGCCACAACCTTACTTGAATAGGATCCTATTCAATAGGTTCGTACAACCATATCCTTGATAGCTAAGGAGATGGGCAACGTAGTCTGGTTGATGACGTGTATCACCTCGAAGCCAGACCGTGATTAAATGGCAGAGATCTCTCGGAAGCGGGTTGTGGGAGGATCGTTCTTAGCTCCCTTGAAAGAGAAGCTGGGGTGGCTTTGGAGGTTGTCTGACAGACCCAAACCCAAAGAAATATGTGGGCCTTGATGTGGATCTTATTGAGGGGTAAAATCGTTATTACATTAATATTCATGTGAGACGGTTAAGGCTAACCTTCTTTTTCGTCTCCTCCGGGCTTCCATAGCTCGGCCCTCCCGGGCTTCCGTAGCTCAGCCCTTCCGGGCTTCCGTAGCTCGACCCTTCCGGACTTCCATAGCTCGGCCCTTCCGGGCTTCCGTAGCTCGGCCCTCCGGGCTTCCGTAGCTCGGCACTTCGTCTCCTCCGGGCTTCCGTAGCTCGGCCCTTCCGGGCTTCCATAGCTCGGTCCTTCCGGGCTTCCGTAGCTCGGCCCCTCCGGGCTTCCGTAGCTCGGGTCTCCTCCGGGCTTCCGTAGCTCGGCCCTTCCTGGCTTCCATAGCTCGGCTCTTCCGGGCTTCCATAGCTCGGCCCTTCCGGGCTTCCGTAGCTCGGCCCCTCCGGGCTTCCGTAGCTCGGCCCTTCGTCTTTCCGGGCTTCCGTAGCTCGGCCCTTCCGGGCTTCCATAGCTCGGCCCTTCCGGGCTTCCGTAGCTCGGCCCTTCCGAGTTTCCATAGCTCGGCCTTCCGGGCTTCCGTAGCTTGGCCCCTCCGACTTCCATGGCTCGGCCCTTCCGGGTTTCCATAGCTCGGCCCTTCCGGGCTTCCGTAGCCCGGCCCTTCCGGCTTCCATAGCTCGGCTTCTTCGAGCGATCCACAACCTAACATCTACCTCCGCGGAACCTGACGCGGGAGAGCCCGGGCCTACCAGAACGGCATCCTAGAAAAGGAATCATGTCGGGACGTGGCCTAAAACCTATCATAACCGCCCCAGGCCTACTCAACCAGATCTCGAGACATCAAGGAGCTCTCCCAGCCGTCGATACCTGAACAAACGGGATATGGATTCTAACGGCCCCACAACGGCCTGATTCTGCCCGCCTCCATATCGTAACAACCTCCGAACCTTCCAGAAGACGCTCAAGACCCAGGTGACAGTCTATAAATACCATACTCGCAGATTCCCTCAGGTACGCACTCTCTCCTTGGGCACAGGCACGCGCCTCTTACACGCGCACCTCACTGCTCTCTCCAGCAGCTCGTCGGCGCTCCTGCCCTCTGGAGCTTCCGATTGGCCGCCCCCGGAGAGGCCTCCCGGAGAGATCCACCTCCCCACTGTCTGGTTGATCGCCGATTTCTTCTCCACTGACTTGAGCGTCGGAGGGTCTTCCGCGGAGGACCACCCCCAGCGTCCCTCCGCGTGTGGACTTCTTTTGCAGGTCCGCCCCCCTCTTCCTGGAGATCGACCGCGCCGAGTCGGAGGACGGATTTCAGCGGCAACAGATTGGCGCTAGAGGAAGGGCCTCAAGTCCCATTAAAACTTGAAGAAAGGAGACAAGGATCTAAATCCGGAGAAGAACCTCTCCAATGGCCAACCGGAGAAGAGCAACCTCTGAAGCCCAAGATCAGGTCGCTTCCCAGAGGCCTGATCCGACTGGCGCTACAGCGCCGCAACCTCCACCAGTCGAAACCCCGTCGCCGCCTGCCATCCCGGTGACCCAAGACCAGTTCGCTACACTGGTCCAACAGTCCAGGCCCTTACCCACCTGGTACAAGAGCGCCTTGTAGCTCCTCCTGCTTCGCATCCTCAGAAGGAGGCGGCGATTTCTTCTTCGCCGGCGACCTCCTCCTCTAATCCGCATGGATCAGCGGATCCCCACACATCCCAGGGGGGACAAACCAGTCCCGCGAGCCGGTTGTGATAGAGATCCTCTCAGATCTCGGCGAGCCCGCTCCCTCTCCCCGGCGACATCTCACCATGATTCCACGCCATCCTTGCGATTCTCACGCCCAGCTCCTCCTCTAACCGGTGAAGAGGAGATCCGCCGTCAGATCCAGGAGATGCGTCAGGAGCTGGACGCCGCCAAGCAGACCCATCTGCCCCAGCCCAAGGCGGAGCAGGGCATCCCTTTCTCTAAGGGGATCATGGAGGAAGTGATTCCCTCCCATGTCAAACTACCAGCCGTCGAACCCTATCACGGCTCCACTGATCCGGACGACCATCTCAGTAGCTTCCGGTCAATAATGATGTTCCACGGAGCATCTGATGCGGTCCTCTGCCGCGCCTTCCCCTCCACCCTCAGAGGATCCGCCCGAACCTGGTTCAACGCCTTGAAACCGGGTTCCATTGATTCATTCGACGAGCTGAGCCGCCTTTTTATTGGCCAGTTCGTCAGCAGCCGCCGCCACCGACGAAGATCCGACTCCCTCTCCGAAGTCAAGCAGAGAGAGGGGGAGTCCTTGAGGAATTACCTTGGCCGTTTCAACAAGGCCATGTTAGAGGTGGACCACCTTAATCATGAGGTGGCTATGTCCGCCCTGGCGGGGGGAGTTTCGAAGGAGAGCGACTTCTACCTGGCGATGGAGGTCAGCTACCCCCCATGTCTATCTGATATGATGGCCCTTGCGGACAAGTACGCTAGGGTCGAGGAATCGCGGAGAGTTGCCCGCGCTGAGCAGCAAAGAAGCAAGAGCCCAAAGCCCGACAGGCACCGTCCCGCCCGTCGGCCAAGTCCGCCTCGCCGCCAAAGAGTCCCTCCGCTGCCGCCAAGGAATCGCTCCCGGAGTCCTCCCAGGCGATTCGATCGCTATACTCCGCTGACTGTGCCCCGGGCGCAAATCCTCATGGAGATAGAGCGCCAACTTCCCCGGCCGGTACCTCTCCGAGGGAACCCGACCCGAAGAGATCCCGCCAAGTACTGCCGCTACCATAGGGAGCACGGTCATGACACTGAAGAATGCTGGCAGCTGAAGAATGAAATAGAGAGGCTGATTCGGCGGGGACGCTAGATCAGTTCAGGAGGGCGCCCGAGCCACACAACAAGGAGGTGACCGCCAGCCCGAGCTCCCACAACTCCTCCTCCACCCAATCCGCCCGTGATCGGCCGTATTAACATGATTGAAGAGGCCGGCGGATCGAGCCCCAGGCGGCAGAGAGGATCAGTGCCAAAGAAGGCACGGATAGGCGAACTCTCCTTCTCCGACGATGATCTCCTGGGATACAACTCCCCCACGATGACGCACTAGTTGTATCCCTTAATTTGAACAATTATGATGTAAGCCGAATCCTCGTTGATAGTGGAAGCTCGGTAAACGTTTTGTACCTCGGTGTGTTTGCCAGGATGAAATTGCTCATGGAAAACCTTCGAGCCGTGGATTCCACCTGATGGGATTCACCGGCGACGTCATCGTCCCGGAAGGAATCGTCACCCTGACGGTCCGCGCGGGAACCTGGCCCCTTGTGACCATTGTACAGACCGATTTCCTAGTGACCGACCTCAGATCCCCATATAACGCCATATTCGGCAGGCCTGGTTTGATGTCCCTCAAGGCAGTTGTCTCCATCCCGCATCTGTCTATGAAGTTCCCCACCGAGCAAGGAGTTGGAGTGGTTCGGGGAAGTCAAGCCATGGCTCGGCAATGTTTCGTTACGAGCCTTCAGTCTAGGATGCCCGAAGTTGACGGGCTAGACGCTCGCGAAGACTTCGCCGAACACGGGGAGAACCGGTAGAGGAATTGGAGGAAGTACCATTGGACGAAGCTCAGCCCGACCGAACCACAAGGATCGGGTCGCTACTCAAAGGAGAGTCTCGGCACAGGTTGATCAGGTTCCTCCAAAGCAATGCCGACATCTTCGCCTGGACCGCCTCCGACATGCCGGGAATCAACCCCGAGGTCCTCGTCCACCATCTCAATGTGGACGAGATGCACAGGCCTGTTAAGCAGAAGAAAGAAGCTTCGCCCCAGAGCGGCAAAAAGCCATTGAAGAAGAGGTCGACAAACTCATAAAGGCCAACTTCGTCCGAGAGGTAAATTACCCAAACTGGCTGTCAAATGTCGTCATGGTGAAAAAGTCGAACGGCAAATGGAGGATCTGCATCGACTTCACCGACCTCAACAAAGCCTGCCCAAAGGACAGCTTCCCCCTCCCTCGGATCGATCAGCTCGTGGACGCCACCTCAGGCCACCAGATGCTGTCATTCATGGACGCCTATTCCGGCTACAATCAGATCCGAATGGCCCCTGAAGATGAAGAAAAGACCGCCTTCATAACCGACCGAGGTACCTACTGTTACCGTGTTATGCCTTTTGGTCTTAAGAATGCAGGGGCAACCTACCAGCGGCTGGTCAACAAGGTGTTCAAGGAGCAAATCGGCCGGAACATGGAGGTATACGTGGACGACATGCTGGTTAAAAGCAAGGAAGGCATCACAGCATGTGAGGACCTCTCGGAGAGCTTTGCAACGTTGCGCAAATATGGGATGAAACTCAACCCGACCAAGTGCGCCTTCGGCGTCAACTCGGGGAAGTTCCTCGGCTTCATGGTCTCCCAGCGAGGTATCGAAGCTAACCCCCAGAAGATTCAAGCTCTCCAACAAATGGCGCCCCCAGCATCTGTTAAAGAGGTCCAGCGCCTAACCGGGAGGATAGCGGCCCTTAACCGCTTTGTGGCGCGTCGGCCGAGAGATGCCTCCCCTTCTTCAAAACTCTCCGATCGGCCAAAAACTTCCAGTGGACTCCCGAATGCCAAATCATTTCAAGATCTCAAGAAGTACCTCGGCTCGCCCCGCTCTCAGTAGTCCACCCCAGGAGAGACCCTATTCTTGTACCTGGCTTTCGGAGAGCGCGGTTTGTTCGGTGCTAGTCAAAGAAGAAGGCAAGATCCAGAAGCCGATCTACTATGTGAGCAGGCTGCTCCGCGATGCGGAGACGAGGTACAGCAGGATTGAAAAGATGGTGTTGGCCTTGATCACCTCAGTTCGAAAGCTGCGACCGTATTTCAAGCACATTTGTAACGGTCCTGACTGACCAACCATCAAGGCGGTGGTCCACCGTCCCGAACATCGGGAGAATGACCAAATGGGCCGTCGAGCTAAGCGAGCATGACATACATTTTCAGCCTCGCCCAGCCATCAAAGCTCAAGTACTGGCCGACTTCCTCCTCGAGTGTACCATCCCGGAGGACGGTTCTACCCCAGACTCTCTTGAAGAGCCAAAGTCTGGAGCCCGGTGGCTCCTCCACGTCGACGGGTCGTCCAATGCCCATCACTCCGGTGCGGGTCTAGTTCTCACCAGTCCTGAGGGGATGACCTTCGAGTATGGCGTCCGATTCTCCTTCCCGGCTTCCAACAACGAAGCCGAGTACGAAGCTCTGTTAGCCGGTCTCCGGATCGCCCGCAATCTGAAGGTGGAAAAGCTCAACGCCTTCACCGACTCTCAGCTGGTAGCCGGCCATGTTCGGGGAGAGTTGAAGCTCGGGAACCAAACATGATTCGATATCTCCAGGAGGTGCGTAACTTGCTTCCCCATTTTTCCGAATTTGAAATTATTCAATTCCCAGATCCGAGAACGCCCGTGCCGACCTACTCTCCCGACTGGCAACCACGGAGACAATGGATGCCGAGCAAAAAATTCCACCTGGAGACTCTGGAAAAGCCGAGCATCACGGAAGCCGACCGCGTGATGCAAGTTGAGGCCGAACCATCCTGGTTCGACCCTATCCTCAAATATCTCAAAGAAGGGTCGCTTCCGTCCGAAGAGAGGCTAGGAAGCTGAAGCTGCAGGCCATCCACTACGTGTTGATTGACAACCAACTTTACAAGCGGTCATTTTCCATGCCGCTGCTTAGATGCCTTCGCCCATCAGAAGCGGACTACGCTCTGCGCGAGGTACATGAAGGGATTTGCGGCAACCATTTGGGAAGCCGGTCCCTCTGCCATAAAGTGCTGCGACAAGGCTATTACTGGCCGACCATGCAGAAAGACGCGGACGATCTGGTCCGCGCCTGCGACCCCTGCCAAAGACATTCAAACATCCAAAGACTCCCTTCCACCGAGCTAGTTTCTATATCCTCCGCTTGGCCCTTTGCCAAATGGGGGATGGACATCCTCGGCCCATTCCCGCTTGCAACAGGACAGCGGAAATTCTTGTTTGTCGCCATCGACTACTTCACCAAATGGGTCGAAGCGGAAGCGGTTGCACAAATTACCGAGGCACGGGCCCAGAGACTTTGTGTGGAGGTCCATCATCTGCCGATTCGGCCTCCCCATACTATAATCACCGATAATGGCAAGCAGTTCGACAACTCCAAATTTTGCCAGTTCTGCGAGGAGCACGGGATTCGTCATCACCTCACTTCGGTCGGGCACCCACAAGCCAACGGGGCGGCCGAGGTGACCAACAGAACCCTCCTCCAGGGAATTAAAGCTCGCCTCTCCAGAGCCCAAGGCAGGTGGGCAGATGAGCTACACCATGTCTTATGGGCCTACCGCACAACCCCAAGAATCCCGACAGACGAGACCCCATTCCGAATGGCTTTCGGTACAGAGGCCGTTATCCCTGTGGAAGTCGGTCTCCCATCATTGCGGGTGGAGAGCTACTCAGGGGACTAGCAACGAACAACTCCGCACCAACCTCGACCTGATAGAGGAAATCAGAGAGAAGGCCCGGATCAGAACGGCTGCCTATCAACAAAGGGTGGCCCATTACCACGCTTCCAGAGTTAAAGGGAAGACCTTCCTGCCCGGCGACCTTGTCCTCCGAAAGGCCTCTGTTTCCAAACCGCTGGAGCAAGGAAAGCTGGCGCCAAACTGGGAGGGCCCGTACCAGGTAGCGGAGATTATTGGACCGGGAACCTACAAGCTGCAGGATCTGGATGGGAAGTCCATTCCCCGGACTTGGAACGCGGACAACCTTCGTAAATATTATCAATAGGGTATGTCCTCTCTGAATTCATCTTCGCATGCCTCACTATACATTCCTGCTTATCTGTTTCCTCAAAACCTGTCGCGTGAATCATTATGCACTATATTGCTATAAATTGCAAGAAGAAACAGATACTGCTTACCAATCCTCGGTACAACCGAGCTGTCTGTTTGAACAGGAATCTCGAACCTTGGCAGGGCCAAGTAAAATATTCTCCGAACCTTGGCAGGGCCAAGTAAAATATTCTCCGAACCTCGGCTGGGCCGAGCAACAAATTCTCCGAACCTTGGCAGGGCCAAGTAAAATATTCTCGAACCTCGGCAGGGCCGAGCAACAAAATCTCCGAACCTTGGCAGGCCAAGTAAAATATTCTCCGAACCTCGGCTGGGCCGAGCAACAAAATCTCCGAACCTTGGCAGGGCCAAGTAAAATATTCTCCGAACCTTGGCAGGGCCAAGTAAAATATTCTCCGAACCTTGGCAGGGCCAAGTAAAATATTCTCCGAACCTCGGCTGGGCCGAGCAACAAATCTCCGAACCTTGGCAGGGCCAAGTAAAATATTCTCCGAACCTCGGCTGGGCCGAGCAACAAATTCTCCGAACCTTGGCAGGGCCAAGTAAAATATTCTCCGAACCTCGGCTGGGCCGAGCAACAAAATCTCCGAACCTTGGCAGGGCCAAGTAAAACATTCTCCGAACCTCGGCTGGGCCGAGCAACAAATCTCCGAACCTTGGCAGGGCCAAGTAAAATATTCTCCGAACCTCGGCTGGGCCGAGCAACAAATTCTCCGAACCTTGGCAGGGCCAAGTAAAATATTCTCCGAACCTCGGCTGGGCCGAGCAACAAATCTCCGAACCTTGGCAGGGCCAAGTAAAATATCTCTCCGAACCTCGCTGGGCCGAGTAACGAATCCTCCGAGCCGTAGCAAGGCCAGGCAAAAATCATTCGGGCTGAAATCCTAGATAAAAACCTAAGTGCACAGGCCCCGGCTAAAGCCGGGCGGCCTCCAAATAGTCCCCGAAGGACTTCGTCGGTTTGAAAACGAGCGCGTTAAACAAAAACCGTCGACGCACAAAAAAAAGCCACCATTGGCAAACCCCTTTTTGAGGCCATTGAGCCCCGCATAATCGGCCAGAGGCCCCAAGCAGAGCTAGGAGATCCCCCTCTGCTACTGAAAACCTTTTGGGTGACGCCCCTATAGCCCGTCGTTCAAAGCGTCTATATCAACGCACAAAAACGATGGGGTCACGCCAACACCCTGATTCATCACACGGATCAAGGCCATAAATTCTTGAAGGAAAAGGACTTCCAAAGCAAGATCCATTTTTCATTTAGAAAAAGAGGATTACAAAAAGGCAGTAAAAAACATAAGCAGGAAGAGAGGCCCCGAATCAGAATCCGGAGTCACTCCCGGAGGCTAGCAGCTCCTCCAGGCGCTCCGTCAAGTCAGCCACTTGCTGACGAAGGGACGCAATCTCCTCCCTTTGCCGGTCCGCCAACCGGCATAGGGCCTCCGCCTCCCTGACCGACACATCCATGTACTCTTCGGCGATCCTCGCGAGCTGCTGATTACTCGCAAAGGCCGACGCTAGGCCCTATCCATCAACAGTGATGGAGGTACGCCTCCCCTCCAAATGCGGCAGGCTGTCGAGCGAGGAACGCGACCCGACTGATGATCGCCCTGGAGAGGCCATTTTTGGAACTTAAACCGAGGGATGGCCGAAACCGATGCCCCTCGGTCGTATTTATACTCGCCAGGCAGGTATCTTTATCGGTCGTACCGTAACCACCGACCCATAAGAACTTGCCATGCGTCGCCGTTTCAATACTTGCGAAATCCGGAGTGTCGCACCCCGTCCCAAGCGAGATCGTTAAGCGCGAGCAGGTTGTTCGGGAATTCCCCAAGCAGAACATTTTTCGATCTGTCGGCCCTCGCAATAAATGCATTCGGCGCTTCCCCGAGCCTCTTAATGCCGGCCTCTTTTTCGGAAAACGCGGAAGTCCGGCATTCGGCCAATAACCTGCCCCCTCGGGAAGAGTGGCCTCACCAATAAAAGCGTGACGATATACCGCCCGTTCCGCTCTGGCGCCCCTTATCAAGCGCCACGTGGACCTAACGCTATGGCCTACAATGACAACTGAGGTGCTCTCTTGAGCCCGGATCTCCGAAGCGAACCTTGGCAGGGCCAAGTCAATTATCTCCAAACCTTGGCAGGGCCAAGTCAAATGTCTCCGAAAGTGCTCCGTGGCCCAAACCTCTTGGCTGGGCCGAGGCCAGGGCCAAGTCCGAAGCTGGGCCGAATCTCCGAACCTTGGCAGGGCCAAGTAAAATATCTCCGAACCTCGGCTGGGCCGAGCAACAAAATCTCCGAACCTTGGCAGGGCATTCTCCGAACCTCGGCTGGGCCGAGCAACAAATTCTCCGAACCTTGGCAGGGCCAAGTAAAATATCTCTGAACCTCGGCTGGGCCGAGCAATAAATTCTCCGAACCTTGGCAGGGCCCTCCGAACCTCGGCTGTGACTGAATCTTCGAACCTTGGCAGGGCCAAGTCAAATATCTCCGAAACTCGGTTGGCCCGAGTGACGGGTTCCCTGAACCATGATGGGAAAAAGTATGGATTCCCCGAACTTCGGCCAAGGCCGGCCCGCGATAATCCGGGCTCCGGTAAAAGCGAAGCACAAAAATATCAGGCTTCAGGCCAGAGTAAGGAGCATGTTTCACCGAATGATCTCTGAACCGCCACACACGAACCTCGTTAGTTCGGACGGCGTGAGATCCTCGTCTAAGGACGAGCGGAACGCCTTTGTACCCCACAAACAACAATAACAACAAGTTCGGCAAAAAAAAGATAGAGATTGAAAAACAGAACATAACTCTCTTTATTGCCGATCAAGATCAGTTACAAATGCCTCACAGGCGTTACAAGAGCATTGAAATGCATAAAATAAAGGCAAATACAAAACTCGGGCAACTGCTCCAAAGCAGACCTGATCAATCTGAGATGCTTCGGCGTCCGGATCAACAAATCAGGCAAACCACGAAACGGTCAGCCCGCCTGGACGGTCGATAAAGCTGACCCTCCACGGCCCCCGCCGAATGAAGAGATTCGGAAGGCGGCACGGCCCGTGGATGCTGATTCTGAGGATTCGGGCAAACCAGCCCGCTCCCCTAGGAGGGGGTGCTGGATCGCAGGCCGCTGCCCGACCGAGAGGCCTGGGGACCATCAGACCCCGGTTGCTCCCATTTTCTCCGACCCGTGGCAAGGATTCCCCTCAGAGAAGGGATGGGAATCCAGGCCAGCGAAAGAGGGAGAGTCTGTGCGTGCTACGGGGGTGTCGATACACTTCCTACCGTAAGCCCCCGAACAAGCCGCAAAGGCCACACTGGAAGAGTTATTGTGCGCTCTCCGTGTGACCTCCGCGCCCTCCTTCTGCGCTCTCCATGTGATCTCCGGGACTCGTCCCCTAAGGGCGAGCCATTCTTCAGCAGCTCCCCGGTCGCCCCAGCTGTCTGGCGGCAAGGAGCCCCTGAGAGGAAAGCTCGGTCCTCCCACTCGCAACAACAGAAAAATGAGCATAATGGAAGCTCTAATGGGAAAGGCACTTTGGGAATAACCAAACATGACCCCTTTCTCCCCTTTTTTATAAGCAGAAAAGAACCGGGAACAAGCTATCAAAGCTGAAAGTCCCGAGATTCAAGCACTTGGCCCATGCCTCCATGTGGCCCCTCAGGATGAGTGCAGCGCCCCACTGCGCGCCAAGCCCACCGCCTTAGTTGTGACGTGTACGGAGATCCCTTCCTGATCCCGAATCACGGTCATTAAATGCAGGAAATCATCCACTAACGCTTCGAAAACTGGCGGGTGCAGAGTATCGTCCTTCGAAAGTGACGTCCACCAATGGTAAGCGATTGCGTGCGCGACGAAGTGATCCGCATGGAAAAAGAGCACCTTCTGGAAAGCTCTGATGCAGCTTTATACCCCCCACTACGCCGTATCATCAATTCTGATGAGATAAAAACCGAATCACCTGCGGAACAGCAGGACAATTGACGGAATAGCAGAAAGCGCGAAGGCCTTTTTGCATGTCGGCCCCAGCCGACCTATTTTGTCTGTCGGCACCAGCCGACCTACTTTGCCTGTCGGCCCGAGCCGACCTATTTTGCCTGTCGACCCCAGCCGACCTACTTTTCCCGTCGGCCCCAGCCGACCTATTCTGCCCGTCGGCTCCAGCCGACCTACTTTGCCTGTAGGCCCCAGCCGACCTACTTTTCTTCATCGACCCAAGCCGACCTGGTTTGCCCATCGGCCTTAGCCGGTGCGTTTCCTTCAATCTCGAGATAAGGATGACCTAAGAGCGTCAGTGAGCCATAGGTCGCTCACAATCGAGGCAGAAACAACAACAAGGTCACACAAGGAAAACACTTAAGTGAAAACGAGGAATTCATTCATTAAGAAACGTCAGACTAATGTCTAAAAGACGGGATACAAGAACAGCTCCTAATGACCGGGAGCCGCACCAGCTTTGGAAAAGCCCTTAGTCGCATCTGCGGAGGCGTGACTAGTTTCGCCCTTCTCCAATATTTTCGCCCTCTCTGCGGCAGTTTGCGACTGTCCCTCAGAAGCTGCAGCTTCGCTGGGACCAGGGGCGGCACCAAGTTCGGCATCAGAAACGTCAACATATTCATCTTCATCTTCTTCTTCAGACTCGCCATCGTCGGGATTTTCAGCACTCAGGAAAGAAATATCCCATTCCGGGTGCCCACTGAGTATCCTCTGTTTGCACTCTTCCATCCCATGATGGAAGGCGTCTACGCTGATAGCGTCTTGCCTCCCCTTAAGTATGGCGAGCTGCATGTTGGCCTCGGCGGCCTGTTTCTCGGCCTCTGCGACTTGGGCCCGCAGAATAATATTTTGCTCCTCGAACTCGCCGGCCCGCGTCTCCAATTCTGAGCTCTTGTTGCGGCTGGACACAAGCTCGCCTTGAAGAGCCCGAACCTCCAGCCCCAACTCCGCCATCTGAGAAAGCCGAAATAGGTCGGCGTCACAAGAAACCAGTAAAAAAAGCTAAAAAGAAGGGGGGGGGGGAAATGAGGTCGTACCTCCTCCTCTCGTCTGGCCAACCTCTTGGCCAACTCCTCAGCCTCACTCCTGGCTCTAGTTCTATCATCCCCGACCAGCTCAACTCTCTCTTGCAAATTGTTGATCTTCGACTGCTTGGCTCCGATTACCTCCTGGGCTTGGGACAGCTCGTCGTTCACTCGAGCTATCACCCCTTGTTGCCATTTGGCGGCCTCCTTCAAATGAGCAATCTCGCTATCGCGGCGCTTCAGTCGCTCCTCCACCTCGCCAAGCATCCTAGTTAAACGCTTCCTCTCGTCGGCAGCTTCCTTCCCCAGCCGACCCATGCTCTCACTATGTTCTCTCTGCATCGCCTTCACCTCTACGGAATGCCTTGACTCGATTCTGGCCAGCTCCAAGCACGCATTGTCGTTTTTCGCCAGGAGTTCCTGCAACTCCTCCACCCTACGCTTCTGCTTGGACACCTCGGCCAGAGCGACCTGGTGTGCCGCCCTTATTCCCTTCAAGCTCCTATCAGTCATATCCATGAGCTCTTCGAATTTCTCAGACACTTTTAATCATGATTGGAGCTCGGCATTGTCCCGCCTGGCCTGAATGCTGGCCCCTGTCACCAAACTCAAGCGCCAGCATATCGCCCGGGAAAGCAAAACGCTCTGCGAGATAAAAACGAATAAGAACCCATGATGGGGTCAATCGGGAAATATCTATCGCACGAAAAAAGTAACTCACCCGTGAGGCATAGGCCCGAGTCATCCTCATCAGGGTTGTGTTGTCAATGTCGGGAAGGAGATGGATACTCTCGGCCATGCCTTGCTGACCGAACGCAGCATCCACCAACTCCAAATCGGCAAATTTGTTCGTCGAGGGATCCACGCCCGGATACAGGGCCGACCTCATCATGGCGGAAAATGCCTCCTCAATGTCAGCATCCGAGCTGCTGGGTTGGCCAACCCCACCAGAAGGACCGGCCTGGGCGGCCCCCGTCTGAGAGGCCTTCAACCTCCCAGCCTCCTCCACCAAGGCCCTGGCTTGGGTTTCTTCGGATAGTTCGGCCAGCCCAAGCGCCAGCCTCCCCAAAACCTTTTTCGAAGAAGCTCCCAATGTGAAGCTCCCGCCTTGCCGCGTCTCCTCCTTCGACGCCCCTTCCTCGGTTACCATCATCTGTGTCTTTGCCACCAGACCCCCCGAGGTCTCGGCCTGTTCTACCGCTGGCATCTCCTCCGCAGGCTCCCCCGAGGCCTCAGTCTGACCTGCCTCACTGCTACCGGACTCCCCTGTGGAGAGACCGAGAGAAGGCTCCCCTTGAACCTCCCCGGCTGCGACTACCACCTCTTCCTCTCCTGCCGGAGCCGACGGCGATCCCACGGGGACAGTAGGCTCCTCGGCGATGACCACCTCCGCCAAATCCGTCGCTGATTCCTCTTTCAGGGGGGATGCGGTCAGACGAACCAACGGAGCCTCATCCGAGCTATCCGAGATCTCTAACATGAGAGGGTCGGAGGCCATAACCGCTCTCCCCGGGCCCTCCTTCACCCCCGGTGCTTCTGCCGTGACTGCCCCGGCGCCCGGCGGGCTTCTTGCGGAAGTATGAGCCCTTTTTTGGGCCGGCCACTATCCGCGCCGCTACCTTCCCCTGGGTGTTTCCCTCTCTTCCTCTTGGAGAGGTTTGACAATGCCGACCTTGCGGCTGTCAGACCAGAACACACATACTCAGGTCCAAGCACATTAATCGAGAAAAATACACAGCACGAAAGAGACTCACCTTGCGGGTCCAGGGGTTGAGCCCGGCTGCGAAGAGGGCCCCCTCCGATAGCAAGTCATTAGCCAAAAACACCTGTCCGTTATGAAGGATGTCCAAATCCTTCTCCTCCTGCACCGACAAAGCCGGATGCATCTCCGCATCCCTTGCAACATCCCCCCATCTTCGAGGGAAGTCGGAACCAACGTTCCCCTCCGCGATAACAAACCGACTCTTCCACCCCTTGATGGAGGAGGGCTTATCCGCAATGACGTTGAAGGATCTCCGGGGCCCGATGTAGGGCCACTCTGATTTCCTTCCAGGAATCAGGTGGTAGCAGGTGCGAAAAAGGGGGAGAGTGGCGATGATTTGAATCTGGTGGCACATCGAGATGAATCCGACGATATTCCGCCAGCTGTTTGGAGCCACCATTGACGGGCAGATGTTATAGTGGGTCATGATTTCCTTCACCAAGGGGTGAAGAGGAAAACGAAGACCCGCCTTCAAGCTATCTTCGTAGATGAAGACCCCAGACTCTAAATCTCGGGTAACTCTATCTTCGGGTTCTGGCACCCGTAGGACGACATCCAAGGGCAAGCCATACCGCTGGTGAATCCTCCCCAAATCTTTGGCAACGATTTTTGAGGCCACGTCGTCGGGGCTCATCGCCATTGAAAGAGGTATCAAACGAAAATGATAAGCGTCAAAGAAGATGAAAGGTCAGAACTCTTCTGAAAGCAAGACGAGAAGACGCCGAGAGCATGTGCACATATATATATACAATGCGGCTGTCACTTCGCTTCTCGGCCAAGGAAGCCACCCTGAAGAGGTGGGGTGTCTCATCCTAGGCATCCTGAATCGCCTCGACAAACGCCCGATCGATCGGGTTTCGTAGCGTGGCGCAATCCCAACCGTCGCTCGTGAAGGAGCCTTAGCCCCGAAGGCGGAATGGCCCTGTCGCATTAATTAGGGCATCATTGCGCGAGCTGTCTAAACCAAGACGTCCCATCCAAGACGCGCCATTTGAACTTGTACTCCCTACGCCCGAACCTACGCTTCGAACTAGGGAGTGGAGGGCATGTGTTGAGGGGTAAAATCGATATTACATTAATATCCGTGCGAGGCGGTTAAGGCTAACCTCCTCCCTTCGTCTCCTTCGGGCTTCCATAGCTCGGCCCCTCCCGGGCTTCCGTAGCTCGGCCCCTCCGGGCTTCCGTAGCTCGGCCCTTCCGGGCTTCCGTAGCTCGGCCCCTCCGTGCTTCCGTAGCTCGGCCCTTCGTCTCCTCCGTGCTTCCGTAGCTTGGCCCTTCCGGGCTTCCATAGCTCGGCCCTTCCGGGCTTCCGTAGCTCGGCCCCTCCGGGCTTCCGTAGCTCGGCCCTTCGTCTCCTCTGGGCTTCCGTAGCTCGGCCCTTCCGGGCTTCCATAGCTCGGTCCTTCCGAGCTTCCATAGCTCGGCCCCTCCGGGCTTCCGTAGCTCGGCCCTTCGTCTCCTTCGGGCTTTCATAGCTCGGCCCTTTCGGGCTTCCGTAGCTCGGCCCCTCCGGGCTTCCATAGCTCGGTCCTTTCGGGTTTCCGTAGCTCGGTCCTTCCGGGTTTCCATAGCTCGGCCCTTCCGGGCTTCCGTAGCCCGGCCCTTCCGGGCTTCCATAGCTCGGCTTCTTCGAGCGGTCCACAACCTAACATCTACCTCCACGGAACCTGATGCGGAAGAGCCCGGGCCTACTAGAACGGCATCCTAGAAAAGGAATCATGTCGGGACGTGGCCTAAAACCTATCATAACCGCCCCAGGCCTACTCAATCAGATCTCGAGACATCAAGGAGCTCTCCCAGCCGTCGATACCTGAACAAACGGGATATGGATTCTAACGGCCCCACAACGACCTGATTCTGCCCGCCTTCATATCGTAACAACCTCCAAACCTTCCAGAAGATGCTCAAGACCCAGGTGATAGTCTATAAATACCATACTCGCAGATTCCCTCAGGTACGCACTCTCTCCTTGGGCACAGGCACGCGCCTCTTACACGCGCACCTCACTGCTCTCTCCAGCAGCTCGTCAGCGCTCCTGCCCTCTGGAGCTTCCGATTGGCCGCCCCCGGAGAGGCCTCCCGGAGAGATCCACCTCCCCACTGTCTGGTTGATCGCTGATTTCTTCTCCACTGACTTGAGCGTCGGAGGGTCTTCCGCGGAGGACCACCCCCAGCATCCCTCCGCGTGTGGACTTCTTTTGCAGGTCCGCCCCCCTCTTCCTGAAGATCGACCGCGCCTGAGTCGGAGGACGAATTTCAGCGGCAACAGATCTTAATGCTATAGATGTTTCACGTAGCCATAAACTCAGGAGTTCCTGCAGTTAAAACAATATAGTTAGCGTTAAATTTAAAACCAAGCTACTTGACAACTATCGATAGAGCCATCTACCAAAATGAGAACTAACATTTATATTTCAATTGCATCCATTAATAGCGAAGAAATAATCTATTAACTTAAAAATCTCATTAAAAAAAATTGATGTAGAACTTTTCTACTGTACTTCTCTTTTCTATTTTTTTAAGCTTGCTTTGTTTAGGGAGTTCAGTGGGAAGCCCAATATTATTTGACTTAATTTTTTTTGAACCGTGAAGAACAAGACAAGCAACACATTAAAATTTGTTACCAAGAATAGTATGCGTATTGGGTTGCTGCATGACGGTGGCCAACCAAGATCCCTTTGATAGGAGAGAGTGCGATATATATATATAATTTTATCTTTTTAAAAAAATTCTTGACATAAGTGTGTCTAAATCTATTTCTATGGCAATAATTATATATTCTATATTAAATTAATATTTGGCTTGAGATTTTGTTTGTTTGTTTGCCTAATATGAAATTATTTTTCTTTCCTTAAATTTTAAGGAATCATGTCTCATTTGAGGAAAATGATCAGCCTTAAAAAGTATAAAAAAAAAAGAAGAATAGAAGAATCACTGGATCATCACTTAAGAGAACTTCAATAGCTTTAAGAAGCGAGACTGCAACGCAAAGGCTCAGAAGTTTGAAATCAAATCTTGCCGAATATAGAATATTGCCCTGATAGACACTTGTAGAATATGTCAAGGTTGTTAATAACAAGCTACAAGAGATCACACATAGTGGTCATGTACACTTAATGATATAGAAAAGTATTTAGCTTTGCATAAAACATTACCAAGAAGTCTACAAAAAAATTGGAAAAGCTTTTGGAAAAATGATCATCATATGTCTTCCTATACCTTAGATGACAAAGATTTT
The DNA here is from genome assembly GCA_900491605.1 of Calamus simplicifolius. NCBI lineage: Eukaryota > Viridiplantae > Streptophyta > Magnoliopsida > Arecales > Arecaceae > Calamus > Calamus simplicifolius. Next base: position 362,755 of record UESW01001585.1, on the reverse strand, counting down.
TTAAATAAGAGTTTATAAGAGATTAGTTTACTTCTTCCTTGAATCAAACATTAGAAAAATCTTAGCTAGGACATCTATATTAATTGTGAGTCCCAATCTGTATTCTATTAAGTATTCCACTGTAAGCTATCCCTGATTAAGGAAAATGGCTCCTGTGATTCTGGATAAGAAAAATTTTAAACAATCTATCCCTAGAAGGTACGCTTTAACGGGTAGTGAATTATTTTTTTACTTATCCTTATACATATGTTTTCAATGAATAGTTTGTAATGAAAATATTTTTTTATGGACATTAATTCCATGATTGAAAAAATTCAAGTGAATTCTCATTTGGAATGATATGTCGCAATTCAAATTAAATCCCCATGAATTCTACATTTGAATATAGATGTTGATTAGGAACATAGTGAACTTTTGCATCTATATCTTATGAAGTTTTTTTTGGTTAGTTTAATTTGGAATTATGACTAATGATGTGTATATATATAGAACATAAATTGATATTGCATTTATCTTTATCTCTCGTAGTTCTATGATTAGTCATGGTATCTAAGAATATTATTGCTGATCTCAATAAAAGAAAAAATTAAATGGTGATAATTATAACATATGGCAATTAAAAATTCAGTATCTACTCAATAAGGGTGATGTTTTAGAGGCCATCAACAATGTGATGAGTGAGCCTCAAGAAGTTGATGGAAATGTTAACAATACCCAATACATGCATGATTTAGCTGCTTATAATATGTGAAAAAAAAAATATTTCACTACACAAGGAATCATGATCAGTTCCATGGTTGATGATATGGTCTATGAATATCAGCAGTATCAGACTACTAATGGCATGTGGATTGCTCTGATAGAAAAGTTTGAGGGAACTTCTATCTCCAAACTTAAGCAGCTAACTATTAAATTTGACACTTACAAGAAAGTTCTTATCAAATCAATGAAACAACATTTAAAGGACATGTCAAATATGATCATGGAATTGAAATCTATTGGACATACCCTCACGATGAGCAACAAGTACAAGTAGTTATCCGATCTCTTCCTAATAGTTGAGAACACATGAAAGTTAATATGACACATAATGAAAGCATTAAGACCTTTGCTAATATTGCGCATCACTTGGAACTTGAAGATGATCACCTAAAGGCAGCCAAGCTTGATGCATAAGCATATGTGGCAAAGCCGAGTTCTAAGAAGTTTTTTGGTTTTAAGCGTAAGAGATATAATGGACAAAACAAAGACAAGAGTAAAAAAAAGAGGCTAATCAGGGACCAAAGAAAAGGAATAAGTTTCAAAAGTGCTACAGAGGAAAGTGCGATGGTAAGAAAGACAAGACTAAGATGACAAGCTATAATTATGGTAAACTGGGTCATTTTGCTCGTGAATGCACTGAGCCTAAAAGGGTATTATCTCATCTTACTTCCTTTTATTATACTTCTATATCAAATATTTTTATTTCTAGTACTGTTTTGCTCACTGAAGCACATCCTTTGTGGACTGTAGACTCAAGAGTCATAGACCATGTAGCTAGAGACAGAAATGAATTTATGAAATTTCATCAAATTTCTAGAAGAACGAAGTGGATTTATTTGTACAACAATGCGAGGATAGAAGTAAAAGGAATTGGTACATGCAAATTGGATTTGCAAGAAGGCCGGATCCTATATTTATATGATGTCCTTTATGCTCCAAATATTCAACGAAATTTGATCTCTATAATTGCTCTTCTGAAATTAGGTTACAATATGAATTTTTATGGAGAATATGTAACTATCTCTCTTGGTATAATTTACTATAGTTGTGGTTTTCTTATAGATGGTTTAATAGTTTTAAACACAAAATATTGCAATAGTAACAATGGTGTTTATTTTTTCTTATTTACTGAATCTAGTAATGATTATGCCGATATGAATTTATGGCATACTAGATTAGGGCATATTGGGCAAGATTGAATAGACTTGCTCATGATGGTCTAGAGGGATCAAACATGAAATATAATCTGTCCACTTATGAATATTGCTTTAAAAATGAATAAAAAATTATTTGGAACATCCTACAAGGCTGATTACCCTTTGCAACTTGTACATTGTGATATTTATGGACCAATGAGTACTAGAGCAAGGCATGGAGCCTCATATTTTATTACTTTCATATATGATTACACTCGATATGGTCATGTCTATTTGATCTCCTATAAATCGGAAGCATTGGATTGCTTTATATGATATTTAAATAAGGTAAAAAATTAATTAGATAAGAAGATGAAAGCTTTAAGGACCAATCGAGGAAGAGAGTATCTATCTGACTAGTTCAAGGAACTGTGCAATGATAAAGGAATTCTAAGACAATTGACTATTCCTAGAACTCTGCAATAAAATGGTGTTGCTGAACAAAGAAATATGATATTATTAGACATGGTCAGGTCTATGATGGCACAAGCTAATCTTCCAATATAATATTGGGAAGATGCTTTATTAACTGCTGCATACATACTTAATCGAGTACCCTCTAAGTCAGTATCCTTCATGCCTTATGGGTTATGGACAGATAGAAAACCTAATTTGAGTCAGTTGCATCCCTTGGGATGTGTAACTTACATTCTTGACACTTCCCATAAATATGGTAAAATAGGACCTAGGGGAAGGAAATGTATTTTTATATGATATTCTAAAATCTCAAAAGGATATGTGTTTATTAGCGAGGATTTTGATGGAAGGTTAACTGAAATTGAGTCCCAAGATGCCACTTTTCTTGAAGATCAATTTCCTAAAAGGAAAGATATGGACAAAGGTTCTCATTTATATGAGATGGATGAACAGGAAGAGGTTGGTATAAGTCGTTTGATCGATGATACTCAAGAAGTTGTACTTAATCCTGTTCTTGATAGTAAGAAGACAAAGGATTTGCTTCAACCATCTCAATTGAGTGGGAGAGTTGAGACTGAATTAGAATCAATTTTGATAGGTAGAAGCAATGATCCTCAATTACGAAGGAGTAGTCGTTCCAAAACAAAAACATTTTCAAATTGAAAATGAGGCTTATGTAGCTACTCCCCAAGATGATGATGAACCTACGACTGTCAAAGAGGCACTTGAGTGTCCTACTAAAGAAAAATAAAAAAGTGGCATTGAAAGAGGAAATGGAATCTATGAGACTAAACCAAGTTTGGGACTTGGTTGATTTATCGCCAGGCTGCAAAGCTATTAGGAATAATTGGTTCTCAAAATAAGGTGTAAGACGGATGGTTCTATTGATAGATATAAAGCTCGTCTGGTAGCGAAAGGTTATACCCAATAGAAAGGTATAGACTATGAGAAAACTTTTTCACTTGTTATTAGGTTTACCTTTATTTACTTCATTCTAGCTATAGTAGCACATCTAGATTTAGAATAGCATCAAATGGATGTGAGGATAGCTTTTCTACATGGAGAGTTAGACGAAAAAATCTACGTCAAACAGCCTGTAAGTTTTCTAGTTAAAGGTTAAAAGCGCAAAGTTTGCGAGATCAAAAGGTCAATTTATGGCCTAAAACAATCATCTAAATAGTGGTACCTCAGATTTCATAAAGTAATTTCAATATACGATTTTAAAAAATTGATGAGGACCATTGTGTTTATATTAAAAAGATGAATAACAAATTTACAATTCTATCTTTTTATGTTGATGATATTTTGATAGCTGGAAATGACAAGAAGTATGTCATGACCATTAAAGGATGGTTGTCCATGAATTTTGATATGAAAGACATGGGTGAAGCAAATTATATACTGGGAGTAAAAATTAAAAAGATCGTTCAAAAAAACTTTTAGCTCTGTCACAAGAGAATTATATCCAAAAGATTCTAGAATATTTTAATATGAGTAATTGCAAACTGTGGATACTCCTATATCAAAGGGCGAAGCTTTGAATCAAAAATGTGTCCTAAGAATCCATAAGAACAAAAGCAATATCTACTATACCATATACAAGTGTTGTTGGGAGTTTGATATATGCTATGATGTGCACCCGCCCAGATATATGTTTTGTTGTTGGGCTAGTTAGTCAAGTATCAATCGAATCCTGGTCCAGAACATTGGAAAGCTGTCAAAAAAATTTTGAGATATTTAAAAGGAACTATGGATTACTACCTATGTTATCAAGGATCGAATTTGCGTCTTATTAAATATTCAGATGCTGATTGGGGATAGACATCGATCAACAAAAATCTACTTCTGGTTATGCCTTTTTACTTAATAAATATGTTATATCTTGGTGTAGTAAAAAGCAAACATGCATAATACTGTCAACTATGGAAGCTGAATTTATTGCATGTTTAGTTGTTGTACAGAAAGCTGTTTGGTTAAGAAGATTTTTTGATAATTTGAAAGTTCAAAGTGATGGTATTGCACTAATCACTGTTTATTGTGATAATCAAGCAGTGATTGCTTTCATTAAAGACTCCAAATATCATAGTAGAACCAAATACATTGATACCAGATACAACTACATTAGAGACATCATTGGTAAAAGAGAAGTGATTATACAATATATCTCTATGCATCGATGGTGGCAGATTTCTTGACTAAGCCAATTCTAAGATATGTTTTTATGGCACATATAGATTCTCTTGAATTGCGTAGAATATAAATTGTATTGTTGAGCACATATAATGTACTATTTTTATGATAAATGCAAATGAATGTTATGTTCTTTATCATGATATATATGTATACACATCATATGTTGGTTAGAAGCTTATCAAAGTAATGTCACAGGTTCAAAGATTAGCTTACTCATACAAGCAATCACCTTTAGCGCTCGGATAGCAAGTAGAGAAGAGACATAATGTTAGGTATGTCGCCTCATATATATATATATATATATATATATATATATATATATATATATATATATATATATATATGTGACAATCGATTCGAATAGCTCATTTTTAAATAACCTATGAAAGCCATATATGAATTCTCAGTGATTGCTCGCTGAATGAGAGCACTTAGAGAATTCATGTTAGGTGCTTGAAAGCGACTGAACTAAGATTTGTACAGTATTTTATCAGACATAAAAAGTTACAAACACTATAACACATGATTCATACCATATATGCTAGTTCGACCAATTGGGCAGTGGGAGAATAGATCCCTGCTTCTCTATTATGTGAGACCGATTGAGGTTAAATTAAAACTTCACAATAATACATTTATACTTTTTGTTGTTATTTGGCATTCGTATTTAGTGTTTTGCTATCTTAGCATGTTACCTATGATTATGAATGATTCAATCTATGGAACATGTCTAGATAAGCGATTAAATATGAATTACAAAATTTTTTAATAGAAAAGGAAGACTATATTCGATGTATTCATTGGCCAGCCAATCTTGTCGCTTAAGAAAAGATAGGACTCGATTATGGAT